>DWPT01003168.1:0-14861 GCA_018251895.1 Agathymus mariae mariae | reverse complement strand
TATCCAGTAAGTCCAGAAGGTTTTCTAGAATTTAATGACAACAGTATATTTTAGAATTCGCCTGAGTTGCCAATTACTCAACCTCAAATTATATTACGTTACTGTATCCAAAAAGAGCAAATTAACTTGCTAGTGAAGAAATAAAAAAAATTAAAAATGCTTTTCTAGTTCGTATATCATGGTATCAATATTTTTTTATTCATAACCCTGAAGTGTAGTAAATTCAACTGGTCTAATTTGTCTAAGAAGCACGTTTAGTTCGGGGCATGAATGTACCTGTCTATATGGATTTCGATATGTATTATAAATTAACTAGCCTTCTTATTGCAGCGTATGGGACTTAACGTTTGAGAGAGTTGAGTGTACGAACGTGTGAAGGCATTATATTTTCAGTTAATGTCATCCGTTAGGATGCTATTAAGCATCATTGGGTCGAAGACTAAGGTTGGTTTTCATTCTACCTGCCATCGAAGGGGTTGCTGTAGGAGAGAACAGATATGATTTATAATAAGGAAAGCCGTTTAGAATTGAGGGGTTACATCGCATTACACAGGGGTAACCACCCGTTGATGACTGATCGTAATAGTCGTCTGCTTTTTGTGTAAATAAAACTACATAAATGTAACTCAACTTAAACAAAGACACCTTGTACGACGAAATAGATGAGAGGCTGAAGCCACTCTAAAGCGGGCCAGTTATTGCGGCATAAATCACTGTCTACTGTCTGATTTTTGTTTAACGCATCAAATCTCTTGGGTGGGATTAAAAATCTCTTGAATATAAAAAAAAAATTCATTTTGCGTATAAGTTTAACTTTGCCCACGGGTCTGCATGGTCTGCAACAGATATATGGGATAGGCTGCAAGCCGTTCGTTCTAATCCGTTCCTTCTAGTGCCCTGTACTTATTTGTGGCTGGCGCTTGTTATTTTTGCTCGCCCCGTGGCAAGGTGTTATGTTAAAAACATGAAAAATATTTATCAAATTCATCGGTTATATTATTGTTGTGCACATCGTCAAAAGCGTAAATCATTATGTTAAGAAATGTCACAATCGACTTTTAATGTTTTCGTATTGTTTAGTGAAGAAATTTACTCTATATCTGAGCAGTCTGGTTAGATTAGATGGTCCTATTTCCTTTTTATGAACTGTTTAATATTGTTTCTAACAATGGTCCATTTATTGTTGAAACAATTAGTGACGAAAGTTCTTAGGGCGTTAAAAGGTTTTTGACAATAAAGGTTTACTAAAAGATACAACTGCTATTTGACATTAAAAATAAGTAAATCTGTATCCTTTGTTCGTTTGTAGAATACACATTCAATCATCGGTTTTGCATCAAGGCATGGACATACTAATAAGATATCACGAACACCCATCACCCGAGAACGATTACTCATCTGCCAAATAAATATTTTCCCCGGCCAGTGATCGAACGGGATCTGTTTCTATGCAGGCAGCGTTACTACCAACTGAGCTACGGGGTCGTCAAATAATTAGAAACTACAAGTGGATATCATCAAGATGATATTGCTTTTTTGATCCTACTTAATCCATGCTTAATAAACGAGTAAAATTGTTAAATTAAATTGTTAAACTTCCTATTTTTCTTTTACATTTATATTCGTAGAAATGTTTCCGAATTATATATAGAATTAAAGATAAATCTTTAAGGATAACAAGCTGATAATCGTGGTCAGCCGTTCGTTATCTCGAACGAAAATTGTCAATGTAAATAAATCCTAGTGTATGGTTCATTAATATAAAATGTTAATGAAATTTTGCCCGTTCTTGAGCAGACATTTAATATTTAGAGAACTTATAAATATAGTGCTCAATTAACTCTGGAATTAAGTATTATAATACTACCAATACTAAAAAGGTTTTCTACATGTATAAAGTTATTAACGAAATATTGGATATGAGTTTAATATAGCCATACTTTCGCTCTGTAACTGTGACGAGGAAAAAATTCATTGGGAGTTTCTTGCCGCCTCTTCTTCCAGGACCATATACATACGGTTGGAATCTGTCGCAGCGATGACGTAGTTTGACGTTCGAAAAGTGTTTGTAGAATCCAACTTCAAATAAATATTATTTAATTTATTCATTCACTCCAAGGCGCCGTTCCAGGATGTTTTCCGGAACACTTTTCGACGTCCAACAGTGACATGTAAAATAAAATATATCAGAAACTGATCAAAACCAAATTCGCATGGACATATTGTCATGTTTATCTTATATCACCACCACCAACTACCGGCTCCGATTGTAAATACACACGTACAAACGCACACAAAACATTTCAACAAATTCGATCTAGCCGTTTAGTGCGGATTCGGTGATATACAAACATACAGTAAGTAGTATTACAGATTGAAAGATTGAAGCGTGGGAGGAGGGGAATTGTAATTTTTTGGTACATTTCTTCATTAACTTTCCAACTACACATTGTCGCATTAAAACTAAATTCTCAATTAAAAAGCTTGTTTAATCGTGTTTCAATTAACATGGTTGCGTTACTGGCACTTAAAAGGAGTTCTTAAGTAGTCATTGAAGTACATCGTGAAAATGAAGTTATTTTTTTTCCTTTTCATGGTTTTCGCTGTTGCGAATGCCATTCCCCCTTTGCTATTAATCACACACGTTGTGAGTTTGTTTGGAAGCTTCATATCATTATTTTCTAAATCGTATCGTAACACGGCAGAAAAAAAGCTTAGATTTAAAATTTTCAAAAATAATCTTAATGTTAGGCCAAGTATTTTTAAGGTGAAGGATGGAGAACTGTATATAAGTCCGTATGCAGATCTGACGTCTCAAGAGATAAAATCAATTAAAGGATCCAAATTGAAAACACCTACGTACGAATACCGTGATGTAAGTTTATACTTTATTTTGCTAACGGACGGTAATCTACATTGATCGTACATCCGTAAACATAATCCAAATCCGGTGTAACTCGTCTTGTAAGATGTTTTATAAATTTCCCATCCTTACTCGTAAGCTGCTCATGAATCACAATAGGTATCTAAAATCCGGGCAGATGATTTGATTTTATCGTGTTCAGAAAGACAGATATATATGTTTTGTATTATGATTTCTTTCAAGTTGTTGGACTAGTTATTGACTGTATTATACGTTGGTCAAGATGGGATTAACTAGGTGTCAGTATATTGTTTTAAAAAGAATTATAATATTATAACTACGAAAGCTGACCGGATAATCAGTCAGATAACATTTTATAGTCATGATTTAAAGTAGCAATCAAAATATGTAAGAATAATATTAAAATATGTAAAAATTTAATAATGTTAATTATTTTGTTTAAAATTAACTTTTAAGACAAATAATTGTAAACGTGCAAATACGCGTCACCGATACATTGCCGGGCATCAATAGTACGGTAAACATGTTTGATATCATTAAACTTAAATATCAAGTAATTACGCACGAGTTAAATTGTTCTGTTTCAGACTTTATATTCGTACTTTGCGAACAAGAGAGGAAAAAACAAACCCAAGAAACCACATAAAAATTCAAATAATCGAAAATCCAAGAACAAACCACGAAAAAGAACAAATTGGTTATAATATTCTTACATTTATTTAAGAAGCTGTCTTTTCACGAACCGTTATTCGTTAAATATTTTTAAATCCATTCTGAAATAATGTATGGAAAAAATTTAATCGTTAGTTTTTTTCCCACTTTAGGTATTTGTAAAAATAAAGGAAAAATCTTTCAAATATATATCTTTGGAATTTGAAAAGCAAGCCTTTGATTGATCTTCCGACGTTGTACTAAATTAGAATAAGTCTATGAATTCCTAATGGAGATATTTAAGGGGACACTCAAGTGCAAGTGAGATGGTAGTGAGTAATGCTATAAAACAGAACTGTCGATTAAACAAAATTAAAGAACGAAAATTTTTGCTGTATACTCAATCCATTTGAGCGTTTGCAGTCGGTACAATGCGAGTCAGTTATTGCACCATAAATCTTTATCTAGTGCCTGGTTTTTATTCCACGTATCCGAGCGAAATTAAAAATTATTTAATAGACGAACACATTCATGTCATTAATTTAAAGTAAGGAAGAAAGGAGGATCCATTGTTAGATATTTTTGGGCGTTAAAGTTAGTTGGTGAGATCAGCAATTTTATAAAAGCGTTCACCGGAGTAGCAACCTAATAAGTAAAATCTACATTAATTGCACACGTTGAGATTCTCCACGGTCCATTTTTCACTGGTCTTTTTTCAGTATCCATGTACATTTAGGCATGCATATTATCTGAAGTATTTCTGGACGGGTCATTGTGCGTTTACGATGATGCACTGTATCATAGTAGTCATGAGAAACTATGATAATTATCATTTATTGTGGACATGTTAAGGATGTTATTTTAAATACAATAGATATAAATATTCTGCTCCTTGTGGGTGTGTCGTGGCTAAAATATCATCTTAGTATAAATAAGTATTAAATAAACTAAAGATGACATATGTTATTTGTGACTGCATGTAATGAATTAATAAAATATTATTATATTATATTATAATTTAATTAATAAAATAAAATAAAAAGTAATAAATAAAGCAACATATAAAGACATATACACTTATAATAATTATCAAATACTTCGATTAACTTTTTTGCTTATCGTTCTCAGAGATACCATTGTTTGCAAGATAATTAGACGATTATTTTCAAATAAGTATAATATAATTATTGTCTGGGAATTGACTCCAATAATCGTAACTGTGCAAATAGTCATATCACAAACAGTCAGTACCAAGGGAGCTATAGGGTCGTCGTACTATTAAACCATTGTGAAACTCTTGGTTATGTAGTAGGTATCAAACATCTTAGTATCAGGAGAAGATTAAAAATTATTTATGCAGAAGTAGTTATATCAGCCAAGGTGTAATATTGCAATTTCTATTCTTTTGTTCATGATTTATTTCAGTAATCCGTGCGTTCTAATTTTGCGAGAGATATTGGTTTTCGTTCTGGTTTTCGAACAGATTTAAGCTTTACGTGGGAAATGAATCTCTCCACGAGTAAGTATTCGTTTTTTTTTTAAATTCCAGGAATATTTTATTAGGATGCGTTTGAAAGACACAATGTCTTTCGTATTCAATTTAATGTAGAAATAGGTATATGGAAATCAATTCACATTTACCTAAACTTGCTCAAATGCTCGATGTTCACCATGCTGGTCAACGAACGAGGTGATCGTATCGGACCTTGCATTGGACACTAGATTTTGTAGTTAAGTTTTTTTACCTGGATAATTATCACCTCAGCAACAAAATCAACCGTGATATGATGTTACATATTATTCATGAAAAACCAACCAACATGTTTATTATCCAAGTGACAAAGCCTTTACTTTATACTATTTACTTTGAAAGTATGATCTGTATTATATACCTTGTATCTGTATACAAGAGATAACAAAGCAGTTAACTACACTATTCTATAACTTGCCACTTGTAGCCACTTGGCAAGAATACAATGCTTATATCGTCTATATGTTACAGGCATTTTCCATGGAGACTATTGTATTTGGTTGAATCGACTTTCATAAAGCATACATTAAAAGCTAAACGTGTAATTAAGAGGTGAAAAATTCATGGAATATGTATGTGAATTAACGATTATACTAACTGATTCGGTGTTGCATCACCGAACACGTGGCTGTTATAAAACTGTTGTTATGTAGTATGTATGCTGTGTATACATTTAGTTTATATATATATGGGCCGACCCCATAGCCCAGTTGGTAGTGACCTTGCCTGCCGAGCGAGGCGTCCCGGGTTAGATTCCCGGCCGGTGTAAACATTTATGTGACACATAAATGTTTGTTTTCAGGTCATGGGTGTTTGTGATGTCATATTTGTGTATGTCCACGCCAACCGCAACACAGGGTATCCTACAGCGGGGATGTGAGTGTGTAAGCATTTATTTATTTATTTACAGATAGTATTATGTGTATCAAAATATATAGATTTTCTAACTACGTATAAGTCATGAATATCAATTATTGGTTAGATAATGGACGAAAAGTTTTAGTAATATCTAAATAAGGGATAAAACTCGCAAAATATGAATGAAAATTTGTTTGTTACATACACATATTTAGAATTTTAAGATATATTTTAAGATCTATTATCATCTGAACTTACACGTGTTCTTATTACATATCAATCTTCATTATGACCGGTCAAGTAATTGTGTTATCTCGAAAAATACACGAATCTCAACAGGTTTATATAGTGGTATAGAATAATTTTTTAGCTTTTATAGCTTTTATTTTCATTTTACTACCAAATAATTGTTCTTACTATAGATAAATAAGTTCCATGGCTAGTTCTTACAGCGAACCTCATACTATGCGTGGCCATACATTTGGCCACATGTTTGTGTAAGATAAATTTTTGTTTTCGGGTCGTGTGTGTTTGTGATATCATATTTGTGTGCGTCCAACAACATAGCGAATCCTAGGTCGAGGATGTCTGTGCGTTTATTTATTATTAATAATGTAAGGCGAGGCTCTACTATGAAAAGACAGTTTTCGATCCCGTATAGAAGTACAATAAAAATAGCTAAACAAGCTAAATAAAGTAGTGCGCGGTCAGGAAGCAGTATACGACTCCATTATCGTTAAAGCGACCCATAAATCGTGTCGTACGGGTCAGTGAAATTCCATTCTTGCACTTAGCAGTGACTAGCTCATTTAAATAACAAACTAGTTACTAATTTGCAATGGACAGCTCAACGTGTTGGACTAAGCTCCAGGCTTCCTAAGGTACGAAAACAGGCAAGAAAGTGATACGTAAATGTTTATAGCCAATGTTACATAACTTATGGTAAGATTGAAGCATATTGAGTATTAAGAAACGAAATTCAATTATGTTTGAAAATTATTCAACGTAAAGGAAATTTTTCTATATTTACCTTATCTATTTTGCAGAACCCATTTTTCAGAAATGAAAAGAAAATTAATTTTAAGTTAATAAGTATTTCACTAAGTATTCTTTTCTGCCACAGAGGCTCAGTCGAATCTCGTTCTATATCATGGAGGCTGTGATCACACTGGGTACACTAAAGCATGCAGTACCTATTTGCAAAGAAAAAAAAAAACTTTATTTTGTATTGAACATATGGAAATAATATGGGTACTAAAAATCCCACTTTAAAATTCAGATTTTTGGGGAAACATTTAACTTGATACTTTTAAAAATGTCTTGTGCACTTCATAAATTAATGATTGTTCACTAAAGATAACTTAGCAATTATCAATAACGTATTTTTTCACATAAATTATGTAAAAAATGTTTTCATAATTGCCAAAATACTCTATTTCCTGTGGTCGATCTTAGAACTGGTCTTACCTAAAAATATGGTTTCCAAGACTGAAGAAATGAAGGAGTCACTAGATTTCTACCTAATTTTGAAGTAATACGATCCGACTGACCAGTATACATACGGCCTCAAGTTGGAAGTCTGTTCAAATCACCTTGGGTGACTTCCAGGAGAAAATTAATGACTGAATTTATATGAAATGCTCTTCCTAAATAAATTGTCTTTTAAAGTTAATGTATTACAAAATGAAACGTAATCTTTTATCTAAATATATTTTCTATTTAGGTATAATGCGTACGAAAACGTGAAACAAGGATATAGAAATTATTTGTAAAACGCTGCCATTTTAAATTTATAACACACTTTTGACCAGCTCCATAATAAGGATTCTAAAAAAGTCTTCTAAATAAAAGTATGGCTTTATTCTATACTAGCAAATGCTCTCGCTTCGCTTCGGAAAAACTACTTTAGGCATGTGATATTTCTGTTTTTCTCTCATTTTGTGTATTAGAAATACATATATTAATTTATAACATTTTTATTTATGAACGGATTGCAATGAAACAAACTGTAAGTTTTAAGTGACCCTCACTGCAATACATCAGTGAAAACCAAAACGAAATCGGTAAAACGTTTCTGAGATTAGCGGGAACAAACGCACAGACAAACAGACAAGAATTCTAACAACTACTGTTTTGGGTTCTATTGCGTTAATAAAGACCTCTAATAATGTTTTTTTCTCATATATCGTTCATGTACAGAAAGCGATGAGTTAGAATTTTATTATTAGTATAGATATAGATTAGTATAGATATATATTGCAGATTTATTCTGTCATTCATTTTAAAAATGTTTTATGTTTTTACATATATGTTATGAGCCGGTAACTCAGTAACGCATCAAATGGTAAGTGTTCATTGGCCTTGTTGTATATCAATAACATTTAGTCGTTGCTAGTCAAGATAATCAATGGCCTCGCTAGTTGTTGACTGGCTCTCTTTATGGTTGCTTTTGATAATGAGTTCAGTGCAGGGCACCCCCGCTCAGGCTACGGATGCATCATCGTTAGCGCTGCATCCAGGCTTCCACTAAGGACAAAACGAATGGTGTACTACACCTACGTTCGGTCACGGTTGACGTACGCGGCGCCAGCATGGTACGCGTTGGCTTCAAGGTGGCAGCGAAAGCGCCTGCAGGCGCAGCAAAATCTGGCTCTTCGAACGATCGCGGGAGCGGGTCGGTACGTTCGGAACGACGTGGTGGCGCGTGACCTCAAGGTGGAGACGTTAGAGGAACATGTGGTCCGTTTGGCGCGGTCGATGTTCGACCGCGCCGATAACGGGCCACATGAGTCTCTAAGAGGGATCGCGCCGCTCCACGCTCGGCCTCCGGAGGGCTACCCGCTTCCGCGGGAGCTCTTAGAGCCAGAATAGTTCCCCGCCCATCTGGGGAACTACTGGCTGCGATCTGACTAGCATTACGGATAGGATCACCCAGCTATATACCCCCCCTCCCCCTCCACCGGGAGACCCTTGTTCTAAGTCCCTAAAAAGGACGTCCCTTGAGATCCGTAAAATCCTACGTCCAAGTGCATTTAAGGCAATGACGAGGAAGAACTCCAGCGAGCGATCCGCTCAGGCTAAGATTTTATAATGAGTTGTCATTAAAATGTTCGATAAATTGTTTTCTTCTAAAAGTGACATCCTAAAATCTTTATTAGCTTAAGCCATGAAAAATGGTAGCTAAAAAGCCTTGAAATGACTTTCGTGTTTTTGTATTTAAATGTATTTGCGTTAATATTACTGTATTTAAAAAATAAACGTTCACATACTCTCCGTAGGATTTCCTGTTTCGCGGGTGGCATGGACGTACACAAATATGACATTACAAACACCCACGAACCCAGAATAAACATTTACCTGTCCTACAAATGTCTGTCTAAAAATTCGTTCCTTCCGAACCCTGGTTTCGTCGTTCGGCAAACATAATCAATATCATACCAGTGAAACTATATAAAAGCGGTTGATTATTGGTAAAGTTTTGATATAACTTGCTTCTTGAGTCCAGAACAGACACTGTGCCCCGGGAAACTATCATATTTCAAAAACTCTTTGTGGAATGAAAACGGGTAAGAGCGATCTTTTATAAGAAGAACTTGATGCATTCAAAAGAGTGCATTGCAGGTAGGGAAAGTTGATTTGAATTTATCACAGTTGAAGGTAGATTCTTAAATACCATATATAAAAAGTTTTTAATGGATTGTTAAAATGTAACGGGCTCAGCCCGTTTAAATATTGAGTTAAAGTTTTCTTAGATCCATCTACCCATTTTCCCCTATCACCATTCCTTCATCGAACAACTAAACGAACGGCAGATATTCACCCTTTCGTAGTGAACGTACCACCTGCACGGACTGATTCTATATCCGCACTGCAAAGGACTGGAATAACTTGCCCGCGTCGGTGTTCCGGACTACTTACGATGTGGGAGTTTTCAAGAGAAGAGTGAATAAGCTATTATAAGTTAGTGCGTTCAACATCTTAGACTTCATCACAACTTACCATCAGGTGGGAGGGATGTCAAGTACTATTAACTTATCTTATGTAAAAAAGTCCTTCAGTCCTTGTACATTTTAATTCCAACGGTTCTCAAGCATGTTAGTACCTTCTATTCTTTCGTGTGATCCTCCTTTTAAAAGGCAATCTCGAAATGTTTTATACACGGTTTTGCAAGGCGTGAGAGAAAAGTTATTTGCGTATCTAGCTACGGTTCTTCTTCCAATGTTCAGAAGTTAAGTTTACAACAAGCAGCTTGACCACCTCGTGCATGTCAATGCACTTATCAAATATCAGAAACTTATAATGTGGGGTAAAATCGCCTACTTTTAAGGAGTAATAAAAATTAATGAAACCATTATCTTTCTTGTTTATCTTTAGGGTGCTATATACTCGTACTATTGCTGTTTATCACGAACACTTTACCAAAAGTGAAAAGTATAAGATTTACATCGACATTTAGTTGCTTTTTACTGCTTGGGTAATGATATATATGGTCATAAAAATTTGTTATGGTTGGTAAAAATGTATAACTATGTTTATAGTTAGTATTTGAAGTATTATCATTTTTTTTAGGGTTTTTGTGATGTTAAAATGTGATTATGTTATTACAATTTTAGTTCAAGATCAAATTGATTCTCGGCTGGGTCAGACATTGAATTATACATGTAAGTTCTCGCGTTATAGGTATTATAATATGTTATTTGTTTGTATTCACGTTACACGCGATACAAATCGTAGTGCGGGAATTTCAGTGTGTTTATTATTATCATTTCATATATAGCGAATACCATATTTAGTCTTTCAAATATTCAAGGTCAGTTGCTCGTACCTGGAAATAGAATTCTTTGTATGTCTTGCATTTTACTCTCTTTCCAAAATCAACCAAACAGTTCAGTTTTTATGTGATTTGGTTCCAATTTGTATGTCAGTAATCATTTAGTCCCCTACCATCTTTACCGTCAACGTATCGGTGATTACATAAGCGTTATCGACGTGCATGCAGCGGTGATGGTGACCGCGGTGGCCACTTAACATTAGAGGAACCCTTTGTTATTTTGTCAGCTGTTGCTAAAACGGTCGTCGTTTCTCGTCCCGAAAGTATATTACAAAACATGCCAGACTATCAAAAGGAAATCCACATAAACGTTACGAAAATGGACGCGCACACAGCTGCAGTCGATTTTACCGGTACATCAGTTTAATGTAAGAGATAATAGCTCTCGTTTAGAGCAGTTATCGCCGTCCAACTTATAATATGCATTGTCACGTCCATTTGCTCGCTCACTCGCTAGGCTAATTCGACGATGTTTTTTCCTTGTTAATATTCCGTCTACTTACATGATTGGGGATTTCCTAATGAATTTGAAATCTAAGGTAGGTAGTGTAATGAAACTACTATTTTTATTTAGTGAGTGACTCATGTTATGTTACGGTTTGCAGTTTCGTTGTCTTAGTAATGTGTCGAGGCATGTCGGTGAATTAATGAAGTATAAGATCAAGATATTATTCATGTTGACATTTCCAATAATAATTTTATAGAGATGATGATATAATTTTAAGTGGTGTGCAGTGTCTTTTGAAATTTTTTGTGCATTTATTTAATAATTAAATAATAATATAGACTATGCTACTAATAAGTTTTGATGAAGTAGAATCTGCAGAAATTATATTTCTTTTTTTGGGAATTTGCTATGTAGGAAGAATTTGTTATCGATATACATATCAATGATGTTGGTTTTTGGTTTTTTTGTTTACTAGACAAATTCGGATGATTATTTCCGTTTTAGCCGATTTTAAACCTAGGATACTTTTTATCTTAATGTTAAGATCTAAGGATCTGTTCGCGCGGAATAAGAAATAAAAGTTAAATAAAAATTATTAAGAGACGATTAAATAAAATTTAGATTATAGTATTATTATAATAAATTAACGTTTCTAATGCACATAACTATAAGATATTTTTCTAAAATAACGTGAATGCTATTTCTAAATGTCTAGATGGGTAACGTAGATTTTCAGAAGCGAAACGAGACGCTAACGATCATTGGTATTAGCGTAAAAAAATTTTTTAACCAGCGTTATTTTATTTTTATTTATTTATTTTTTATTTTTTAGTGTTATTACAAATTTATTTCTATTTTAATTTAGCTTTTACTACTAACATAGTAGGTATTTAAGATACGAATAATAATTAATGTCTTACTTAAAATTATATTTGAGTACCTATTTTTACGAAGTAAGTAATGATAAAATTGAATTGTAAACCTAACAAGGGCCACATCCATAAAAACAGTCTCGAGGGAGACATTAAGTACCCCGACTTTTGGAGGACGGAAAAATTAAATTGAAGTACGTACTTAGATTGAAGGTACACGCATGTGTGTTAAATTCAAAAGCCTGATAAGATGTATACGCTACGCTATATCGCCTTTTACGATTTTGTTTATCGGTTCGTCTTGTTTAAGCTGTTTAACAGGAGCTAAGTCTACGAAATGTCGCAGGTGTGACGATACACAAAAATGGCCAAATGCGTATCTGACTACGAAATAGGTGAGTTTCGTCATCGCGATGTGATTCAGTGAGTATTTCATAGTGATACTTGATGTGAAAAACTAAAGGTATTCCTTAAGTTGGAAAACTTAAGAGAAACTCATTAACTAAAGTGTTCTTAGCTTCCTACAACAAAATGAAATAGCCGGAACAAAATAAACTAAAAAGAATCTCATTATCTGAAGTGTCTTACAGAACGCATAAGGAGATATTTATATTACGTAGGGTAAGCGAGTTCAAGGGAAGGATACGTACATCTAATAAAACTTTTTTGTTGCTACGTGGCAACGAATGACATTCGCACATGACCATTAAAGTTGACGTGAGTTACGTCTTTATAGTGTTTTAATATGTCGCATTCAATAAACTTTCAAGGTATAACACATATAATTTTGTCGTGTTGACGGCCTCTTAACTAGATAAAATGATAGGTTCGTTCGTTGTCCCTGCCGTCACAACTCCAAAAGCATCACGCACTTGATACAAGCCGTAAAGGCGACAGACACCCAATACATTTTTTTAATCATAATTTATTACTACGAAATGTTCATAAAGTACACATATATCCAAATCCCGTCAATGTTATGTCAATAGTGTCTCCATAAAATGATTATAACATATGAACACGTACAGATAAATTTTGTTACAGACCTTCTCACACTCACACCCTTGCACTAGGGCGTTGTGGGTGTCATAGACGTTCACAAATATGACATTACAAACACCCATGACCCGAGTCACATAAATCATACCCGGCTGAGACTCAAGCCCAGGATTCCTCGTTCGGCAGGCAAGGTTCCATTATATAAGTACTCATATGATTAGAACTAAAAAGGTTGTTGTCGTGAAACAAACATATAGCCAATTTGTATGCTACATCTCGAAGTGCTATGAAGAGGTAATGTTCATTAATTTTAATGCTCCAGTGCGAAGATCGTTCGTGTAACGTAGCAACGAAATTACAGAATTACAGAAGAGGATTGTAATAATGTTTATTATTCGACGCTTTCAGGAAAAGTTACAAATCAATCTTTACCCAAATATGCTTGAAACAATCTAGATCATTTAGTATTTAGGATGATATTTTAGTAGTCTAAGCCTTCTACGCCAATCACTACATAATTATTGAATTGATTTATGTAAAATACTAACACTACATCTGCACCTGTGAGGCTCAATATTTAACTTTAGACATTTATCGCGTTATTATATCTTATGATATTAACACTAGATATAATAATTTTGCTTTATTTAGTTTTACGAGCTTAAAGTATCTCTTCAATATTTTACTTCAAATTTTAGATTCTTGAAGATATTTGTAATGGCGCAACCTTCAACTGTTCTAAGAATTGAAATCCATTCACAGTCTTAAGCTATTAATCATCTTACATAATTTATTAATAGAACTGTAAAAACAAGACTCGAACATCAGCACTTAAACATACTGGGTGATTTATTTATAACATTAGCGTAGTCTAGTTGTTTGAAAGTTTGTCCCGTGCACGGAGAAATCAAGATTGAATCTAGCATCAAGACTTCTAAATTATAAAAAAAATTAAATATTAGAAATTATTTATCATTCTATCAAGAGAAAAATATAAGAACTTAGAAAATGAAAATTGAAGAATTCCTAATGTTTTCAAAAAAAATGTTAATGTGTATTTGACCAGCATGGTACACAATGCTTATTTCTGTCGATTGAGTTATTAAGAATTGTAATGATTTTCGATAATATTGCAAGTTTTATTTGTTGCTTTTGGTCATTCAGAAAAATTTATTTTGCTCAGAAAGACCTCTGTTATATTTATGTTTAAGCACTATGGATCCGAGTGTATCTATTTGCTCCGTACTTTGTAAAAAAAACCAGTGATTAATGAGATACCGACACGGAATCACATAATCTGTATTGATCGATCCTTAGATTTATATGGATAGTAAATATTAAAGGAAAAACGAATTGTTATACAGTTAGGGATTGAGATTTTAACACTGAATGATTCGTGGCTGAATATATAGGTATTACTGAAAATTTAAAGGCTTCTTCAGGTCAGTCAGGTTCGCCTGACTAGTTTGAAACTTATCCGAGATGTTTTGTTAAGAGCCGTCTTAGCCGAGAGTGCACTTAGGATATCGCATTTCATTAGTCCACAGTCGCTTGGGTAGGTCTAAGACTAGTGAAGCGTACCTGGCTAAACTAAGATGTGAGAACAAGTCTAGACACCTCGACTAAACTACGATGTCAGGAATTCTTAATATAAATAAATAATTAACAAAATTTATATATATATATATATATATATATATATACTACCAGTATATACAGTAATATACATTGAAGTCAATGCGTCTCACACACAGCAAAAAGGATTATCACACGGACTCATACCTAAA
>DWPT01003167.1:0-14863 GCA_018251895.1 Agathymus mariae mariae | reverse complement strand
AACGCCAATCACTTCATAATTATTGAATTAATTTATGTAAAATACTAACACTACATCTGCACCTGTAAGGCTCAATAGTTAACGTTAGACATTTATCGCGTTATTATATTTTATGATATTAACATTATATATTAAAAAGTCAACAGTCAACATCGAGATGAAAATTACATCACCATATTTTATACATTAGTGATTTTATTTTTCAATTTTCAATATTGAATATTTCTCATTTTTGAAAAAAAAAAACTTAAAATATTTAATTATTATAAAATGGTTCATATTTGGATAGGGGTCATATGCGATAATTTGTTTGTAAATGTCCTGCGCTACATCCCTTTAACGGATTGCAAACATATTTCCAGTCATCCTGTACACATTTTATACCAGTATGTCTATTAAACTTCCATTGTACGATAGTAATATTCATAAAAATGTGTATACCTAATATGGTTTTTTTAATTCATTGTTTAGCCTTAATCAGCGTTATTGCCCTACCGACTGGAAGTGAGGTCAATGAAGATTTTGCAGGATCTTCCGCAGTTGCGTCTGGCTTCGGAATTACTAGTGACGGTGAGATAACTATATTCATAAACACCAATTCACACTTGCAACGTTCTTTCGGTTTACTTACAGGACAAAAATATAAAATCAGTTATTGTGTTGAATTTAAAAAAATATATATTTTCACATCCTCGATTTATGTAGCTAACATCAGTAATGGTCGAGTTTATGAATACCATAGTTAATAGAAAGATAAGAATACCTAGTAGATCCTAAATAATAAAATAATCATAAGATAATTATGATACTGAATCAATTTAATCTTTTAATAGCAAATGGAAGGGACGACTAAATTCTATTTATGTCACAATTTCACCTTACGAATTATATTGTAATTAAAATACATCCAACAATAGTAAAAGCAATTGTAGTAACAGATATAAAAAAAATACTATAAAAATTTAACTAAAAATTATCATAATCAAATCCAAAGCAAAAATTATTTTTTTTGGCCTTGAAGTGAACATAATTATTATTTATCTTATAAACAATTTTAACCATATACAATACAACATTTGTAATAAAATTCAATAAATTGCAATTTTTTCAGGTAGTGGCGTTTCACAAAATCAATTCCTTAGCCACGTAAGATTGAATGTGATTCCTAATTCTGTATGCTCTATCTTCTTCCCTCTTATCCTTCAATCTTCTAACATCTGTACCAGCGGCATCGGTGGAGCCAGCACATGCAGAGGTGATTCTGGTGGTCCGCTAGTTGTCACTAAAAACAATAGAAATATCTTGGTAAGTATTAAAAGTTCTCGATAACTGCCTATTTCTGTAGTTTTATATTAACTTAAATATATTAGTAAAAGACTGTTCGATATTCACCGCCAGAACCCAAAAGGAACCGCTTATGCTGATTTGTTACTTTCGCTAAGTAAGTAAAAATGCATAAATCATTTATAACTTGCTTCAATGAAATAAACAATAAATAATGAAGAAACGTGACAGTGCTCCATAAAGTGAGAATTCTCAAAGATATGTAAAGTCTGCCAATAGGCTCGGCCAGCATGGAGGCCTCAACCCCTTTCATTGTATGAGGAGATCCGAATCCAAAAGAAAGATTATGTGTCGTATGAAAGAAGCTCTTAAATACATTTTTTCATTTGAATGTTCCATCGCAGATTGGTGTAACTTCCTTCGGCTCCGCTCTCGGCTGTGAGATTGGCTTCCCTGCTGCATACGTCAGAGTGACTCACTTCCTCTCCTTCATCAAGGAACACATATAAATGTTGCACATAACAAAATTATAACAATAAATTTGTTGTTTTTTTAATTGCATTATTATTATTATTATTAACGTAATACTATCTATGCATCAGACCTGAGAAATCAACTGCGGCTTCCAAGGGCTACTGTAACTAACTACGCAAATTCAACTACTAGTGTTTCAAATAAAAGATATAGAATTTAGACGGTAAATTGTATTAAATTATTCTTCGTAGTTACAATAAACTGAAATAGAAAATAAGAAGCATAAAAGGAGTATAAGTCAAACAAGACTACTCTTCGAAGACCTCGGAATCGAGAATGAGAAGCACGTATGTTAGGGAGCACGACACGACCGACCTGCTCAACCATTTGCTGAAGTTGGGAAACTTCCAGAGACTGAATGTGTTGTGAAAGTTCCAGAATTCCAACGACTGCCCATTTTGACAAACTTGAACGTTCGTTTTCAGTAACCCAATTTTGAATTCCGCATCTCAGCGGCCTTATAAATCGTGTTTTCTAACCAGGTCTGTTGTGTATTTACTCACTTTGCAATATTCCGCGGATTGTTGCAAAGTAGGTTAATACTAATTTCGTTTGCTAAATACTTTCAGTACTATACATATCGGAGACAGTCATGAATACGGTTGTTAAACAGAACAGTACGTGACGTCAGCGACTTAACACTCGGGATCTCGTTATAATACGCGAAAAGAGAAAAACAGAATGTTATCATATCGTTAGATCTCTCCCAGCTAGTAAAGGCAGCGACTAGGATGCCCGGACCATCTGTTGATACACGATCCTAATAAGTATGATTTTAAGGTTTTCTCCCCACTTACCTCTACCTCTGATCACTGTCTGGTGAAATCTGTTTGGTCATATTTCCCATCTGATTACGACTTTAGTGGTATATTGCGAGTAAGTCAGCAGATTGGGATGAGATACGGCATTTCTTTGCATATCATTCTTGGCCGCAGTTTGCTTCTTTTTCGAATATCCGTCGAGCTATAGCTCGGTTACTATGACCGACGTGGTATGTTAAATGACAGTGTATTTCATCCCTATTTCTAACGTCCCCAACGGTGGCTAAGCTCACCCTTGTTTCAATGCTGAATGATCTAAAGTTGAGAAACGCAAACATTCGATATATTTATCCTGGGTTGATGCTCGAGACCGCAGAGCGCCAGATGTGAGTTCTTAGAAAATAGCCGCCAAGTTCTTTAAAAATACTACTACAGAATAATGTCAACCGCATTATACATTTCGGCGTAAAACTATCCGATAACTGACAGCAGAGCTTTTTGAGTCAAAATACTGGCAGCAATATTTCACCTCAAAGACCTAATTGCTCCACTTGCAGATTTTCGCATGAACAATAAAGAGGTGAATAAAGCCAGTAGGGACCAGATGGTATTCTAGCGATTCGATGCTTTCAGTACAAGCAGGTGCACCTGAGTTGTCTTCTGTGTTGTCACGTTTGTTCCGCCTATCAATGAAGACTTGGATAGTCCCCAAATATTGGCAGCTTTCCAATGTCTAACCTATATTCAAACATGGCAGCCTATTTAAATAACCTCCACAGTCTGTAATACTATGGAGTGCATTAAACTGCATTAAATTCCAAAGCCTTAGATAGGCTCTAATACGCTAGCATTATGAGCAACCTTCTCTGTTCTAGGCTCAGATGTCGTCACAGACAAACGCCTGATGTTTTTCCAACGTCTCTGCAACACGTGACCATGTATCATGCTCCAGTTAAGAACGAAATGTAATCACAATATCAAAGATTCTCAACTCGGCCCATCTACATACATTACATAGAGAAAAGGTTCTTTTTTACCATCTTCTCATTTCCTGGCCGACAACGCATCAGTGATACCTTTGGTCTTGCTAATGTCCATGGGCGACGATGATCACTTACCATCAGGTGGCTCGTCTGCTCGTTTGTCGACTGTGACATAAAAAAAAGGTTTCCTAAGTATCACCTATATTAAATCACAGAACATTGTAAAGTCATACGAATAGATAATTCCAGCCAATGACCGGTATTTATATGCTATAGTAATTCTGTATGTAACAATTTACTAGTGAAAAGAAACAGACTGATGGTCCATTAACAACATTAACCTCTTTCAAAACAACTTCTAACTTATAAAGAGAATCATCACTGTTCTCAGTCCAACACAAATTTAAGCCTCCCTCGAACTACAACACGAGCTTCACCAAACGCTCCGGCATCGAACCTTCATCGTGCACCACTAAGCATTGTGCTGATTTTCACTAGGTCTAGTAGCTATATATACCTTGTTATCATGAAACTCTACTACAACTTATAGGATACTTATTGAGTTGAGCATACTTACAAGTTCGCTTCGATCCAAAATTTCTTAATAGATAGTGATTATCCTCTCCAATTCCTGCTTCCTATTTTAATAGAATAAGTTGACGATCATTACTATATCAGTTTATTGTTAAATAAAATAATCAGTTGTTTCATAAATTCCAATGTAGAATTCATAGAAAATTAGTATAACTAGTCATCTGTTTTTCAATTATTATTTATTCCACGAATAACTATTCAACCGATTAGTTCGACTCAAACACAACTAACTTCATATGTCATGAGTCATACAGTTTGTATGTTATATTGAAAATGTAGGTCGTGTTTTCATTAATCAGCAGAACTTGGCAACTAGGCATAATTTTGCTGCTGATAATTTAATAAATACAACAAAATTACAAGTTTTTATGTTCTCGTATTTTAATTTGGCTTTATTAAATAATATATATATTTTTAATTATAGATACAAAATGTTTGTTGTAAAACGAAACGGAGATCATGACAGTGCGTTATATTTTTGACATACTTCCTATTTTAATACGAATGTCAAATAAACGCAAGTTGTTTTTGCTACATTGTGAAGTATTCTTATAAAAAATATTATTCATTGATTTATTTGACATACTTAAAAAATGGAAGAAATAGGTATTATACTATCTGAAAAGGTGTGTCTCTATTTGATTTTAAGACTCTATTTTAACACTAACGTGACGTGACAATTTATTAAATCATTATTTTTTGTAGGATGAGCAAGTTATCGATTCGAAGGGTTTGGGCTTAACAGGACCTCAAACCTTTGAAGAACTTGAGTCGGAGGATTTATACACTAAGTATAAGGTAAATGCATTTAGGGTCTTGTCGTGGCCAATTGAGAAGCTTGAACCATCCATGTATCTCAATCCTAATTCTAGCAAGATTCATTTGTATATAGTGATATTTTATGATGACATTAGTGTTGGTAAAATCTACAAATATTCCTGCATTTATAATTACTATGAAAGTTACATTATTATATAATATGAAAATTATGTTCACTATGTTCAGCCGAACGCCGCATTAAGAAATATTTTTTCTTTCTTTATATTTAATCATGAACAATTTTATTCATAATATTCATTTTTAATTATAGAAATTACAGCGAATGTTAGAATTCTTGGAGGTTCAGGAAGAGTATATAAAGGATGAACAGAGAAATCTTAAAAAAGAATATCTCCATGCTCAAGAAGAAGTGAAAAGGATTCAATCTGTTCCCCTAGTCATAGGACAATTCCTTGAAGCAGTGGATCAGAATACAGGGATTGGTATGATAATTTTTCAAATTGCTTCAATATAAATCGATAACATTTTATAGAAATAGTAAGTTCTTCCTTGATGTGCTTTTCATATAAACTAAATATTTATATATATATATATATAGTACGGTTATTAAAACTTCTTGTCTTTGTTATGTTTCTAAATCAATATATCATAACAATTGTTTGTATTAGTGGGTTTTTCATACCTAACTGAATATGTGGTTAGCATAGCAGGGAATGTGTCACTATGAAAATTCTAAATACCTCGACTGGTGGACAAATCATTCATACAGCTCTATTTGAATTGTTATAAAAAAATGTCATAGTTGCACATCATTACCGTTCCATATGTACTTTTATACAAATTTTCAAAACAGTTGTCTTAAGATTGAAGATAAATTAAGGATTTAATAGGTATATGAGAATATGTTTGTCTATAGTGGGTAGTACTACTGGTTCAAACTACTACGTGCGCATCTTGTCCACAATTGATCGGGAACTGTTGAAGCCCTCTGCTTCCGTTGCTCTGCATAAACACTCCAATGCCTTAGTTGATGTTCTGCCTCCGGAAGCCGACAGCTCTATCTCCATGTTACAAGCAGGTGAGGAAACACATTTTAGATGTCAAGTTTATACAACTAAATATTTGGCAAATTTAGATTATAACTTACTTTTAATTTAAACAGAAATTAGCATTGCATGCTTAGAATAGTTGGATATAATGAAGGATAAATATCGTAATCCGTTTTTCTTTCATGTAGATGAGAAACCTGATGTTCAGTATTCTGATATTGGTGGCATGGACACCCAAAAGCAAGAAATCCGAGAGGCAGTTGAGCTGCCTCTAACTCATGTGGAGTTATATAGGCAGATTGGCATTGAGCCTCCACGAGGAGTCCTCATGTATGGTCCTCCTGGCTGTGGCAAGACCATGTTAGCAAAGGCTGTTGCACACCACACTACAGGTTAGACAAAGGTCCAGTTGTACCATTTTATTCAGTTATATCAGAAACTAAGAAAATATTTTCTTGTATTCTGCTGCAAAAGTAACCCCACCAAATTAAATAACTAAATGAATGTTGTTTGAAAACCAATTAACCTGTAAACCAGATTAATTTTTAATATTTATATATTTGTGACAAAATTATCTTAGTGAGAATAATTGATAGCCTAAAGGAGTGAATTTTTTTATATACATTGTACTTGAATTTGTTTTTTCTTTAGCATAAAGTGTTGTTCAACCTTATTTCTGAAAAAACTTTTATTATTATTATTAATGTTCAAAACCTTCACAGACCACAAAATTTTCAAATGATGTGCATGTACTTATTAAGTATCACTTGCTTTAGTAAAGAAAACCATTGTGAAATAAGCTGCATGTGTGAGAGTTTCTCTATAATGTTGTCATAAGTATGTGAACTTTGCCAACTCGTACATACATAGCATGTTGGACTATGGGCATAGACCCTGTCATTGTGATAGAAGACCCAAGCCTGGCAATGGGATTATATGGTTTTAATGAAGAAAGCTTAAGTCACTGTTACCATATTAAATAAAATCCAAAACCTCTAGGGCCACCAGATACTATGAGTGGATATCATTTTATTGTTGAACAAAATATTCACATTATATTAAAATCCAAATTCTAGCTGCTTTCATCCGTGTTGTTGGATCTGAGTTCGTACAGAAATATTTGGGGGAGGGACCACGTATGGTGCGAGATGTCTTCCGGCTAGCAAAGGAAAATAGCCCGGCTATAATATTCATTGATGAAATAGATGCCATCGCAACCAAAAGGTAACTATGCATTTTATGTGAGACAAATTCAGATTAAAGCATGTAAAAAGAAAGACGTTTATAATGCTTATAAATTTTTTATTTGTGTTTAGATTTGATGCGCAAACCGGTGCTGACAGGGAGGTCCAGAGAATCCTTCTTGAACTCCTGAATCAGATGGATGGATTCGATCAAACTACTAATGTTAAGGTAATAAAATTAGTATGCCTTGAGTTAATTTAGTAAATCATAATGGTCATCAGTTTCATTAGTAGAATCAAAATCAGAAAAGATTATTAAATGCTTGACATTGGTTGTATGAACTCTGGAAGAGATTGAGCGATACAACTTACACTGCCATTAGTTAAACTAAGAGGAATAAACACTATACATAATTATGAAACATTTTGATGGTTTTTTTTAATTACATTGGAGATATATGTATTTACAGGTTATAATGGCAACAAATCGTGCCGACACATTAGACCCTGCCCTTCTCCGACCTGGCCGTTTGGATCGAAAAATTGAGTTTCCACTTCCGGACCGGTGTGTAAAAAAATAGCTAACAAATAGTACATACAACAAATAACTGTAGATTTTAATGTTAAACAGAAAGGAAAAGTCTTCCAGAAAGGAAATGCCATTTTTGATTGTGTTAATAACACATTCACCTGTGGAAATCACCAGGATGAATGAAGTGTGCTCAAAAATTGTATTAGGTGAATTAAATTATTAAATAATTAATATTAATTCAGGGAGAGAGACCTGGAGCGCTGGCTATATGAAACTCAATGTAATCATCAATCTTCTTTCTGTTCATAACACATACTAATAAGAATACTATTATGTCTGTTGTTAAAAATATTAAATAATAATTTACTTAAATTTTATCTATAAAACTAAGACAGAAATGAATTTGATTTAATTATTAACATGGGTATCTATCTAC
Organism: Agathymus mariae mariae; assembly: GCA_018251895.1. NCBI lineage: Eukaryota > Metazoa > Arthropoda > Insecta > Lepidoptera > Hesperiidae > Agathymus > Agathymus mariae. The sequence continues at coordinate 6,726 of DWPT01003167.1, read as the reverse complement.
CCATAATACAATACCATTGATATCTATTGTACTGGTATAGATATATTGTTTATTGTCTAAGTGGTTTTCATATTATTATTTGCATATGATCAGGCGTCAAAAACGGCTAATCTTCTCTACGATTACCGCGAAAATGAACTTATCAGAGGAGGTGGATCTCGAGGAGTTTGTGGCGCGTCCGGACCGCGTCTCCGGCGCTGACATCAACGCCATCTGTCAAGAGGCTGGTATGCATGCTGTGCGAGAGAACAGGTGATTTTAAAATATGTATAAGTATTAATACGTGAAAAAGAATTATACCCATCTTTCTCCTCAGTTTGTAAACTGACTTTCATTATTGTTATTTTTCTGTTTGGTAATGTGACATTGCGGTATTGCCGTGCTTTTTTAGTGTCAATTTTTGTAAACTAGAACGTTGTTAGGGGCGTGTTACTACCACTAGGCGAACACTTAATACTAATCCCCGGAGAGCGTAGGTTCCAGGTTTCGACTACCCGCCGAATTGAACTGGAGCTACTCTGGTGATCTCTAACGAGAGCGGACTGCCACGATAGTCTCTCTCGTCCGTCCGTGCATCAGTAAAGTACACCACTAAAAATATAGGCTTAGACATAACTATGAGGTTATTTTTTTCTGTAACTTTGTTAAACTTGAGAGAAATATGTGACACATGTGATTCAATAATCAAAGCAATGAATCAATGGTTGTCGGGAATTAATCGCCGTTTATATACAAAACTGTCTTTTGTACAACTTTACTGCTGTCTAATCCACTGGGAGTACCATAAAAAGTATGATCAAAGGACCATCATTTTAAAGTAGGATATAACTCAATTTTGCCTTTTCTTGCACGTTCTAATTGCAGTATCCATGAATCTTTTCAGATACATCGTCTTGCCTAAAGACTTCGAAAAAGGTTACAAGAATAACATCAAGAAGGACGAAAGTGAATATGAGTTTTATAAATAGGTTATCTTATTGTGTCGTGTTTTCTTATTATGTTAATCTGCAAAATTCAACTAATAAATAAATTGAAATTACGTACGATATCATCTTATCAATATCCTTCTCGGTCATATTTGTTTTTTTTAATGTTGCGTTCAAGTTTATAAGCCGTAGGGCATGTGTTCTGTGCATATTCTAAACTGAATTTTGTTTGAATTTGAAAAGAAACGCACGACTGAGCGATGACTAAATCAAGAAATAACTAATCGAAAACAAGGTGTGTTTAATATTAGTGTAAAAAAATAATTATGTTTGGTGAGTAAGTGAATTGTTTCTGACAAAAAGCTGTCATTGCTTTAGAACATATAAAGCGTGGCAATCGTGTGCAATGTCTGTAAAAAGTTCTTAGTATCGTTACAATAGGTATATAAGGGTCATAGCACACGTCAACTCGGACAGGGATCGTCACCGTACCAACTCGAGCCGCACCGCGTTACGTGAGTTGTACCGAGGCGGGGCGATTATAATACAAATATTCGATTGGCGTGTGCGTTGCAGTGGTTTCATACAAACAATACGACGACTCAAGTTGATACGGAGACGATCTCTTTCCGAGTTGATATGTGTGCTATGATCCTAAGATTTAAAGTAGACCAAGACAACGTGGAGCAACAATGTTGAGATAAACATTCGTCCATCAAGCAAGGTTGATTAAATAACATACTGAAATGGTTTAGAATCTATATTTCATAACAGTTCTTATTAACAATGTGATTATTACAATATATTTGGCATATACATTAACAGCATTGATGGGAATAAATTACAATATCCTTCGGTCACTCGATTAAAGTACATTGTGATGACAACATTTAGTTTTAAATAATGCTTCACAAAAATTATAAATAACAATTGAGTACAACATGCACAGAAAATAATACTTACAAACACTGAATTAAGGCACTTATTATATTTAAGGCAACAGAAGTCAACGGTACCACCTAATCTTAGTAGCTGAATATAGTTTGAAGGCAATAGCTCCACTTACAGATTCCAAAGTCAATGCTAAGTACATATTTATGCACTACATGTCGAGTGGGGTTCAATGGATATTATAACACACTTTCCTGTGTGAGCAGTGTTGGGACGAGGAGGGATTTAATATGTCCTAGATGTAGGAGGCGGGTCTATAGGGTTTAAAATGTTATGTCAAATATGAAATGCTCGATGACTTACGGCAGACTACAAGACTACTCATTTTACAATGTTCAGTCCGAGTTTACATTTGTAACTTCAAAATGTTACTATCTACAAGAACATTTTACATCGACAAGTAATATAACATGTTAAAAAAATATAAAAGAATACACATTAAATACTTCAGTCACAAAAATTTAAAGTGTTTGTGACATTATTAAAAAAAATAACTAAGTGTAACAGAACGATACATAAATATTTTAATTAATGGAAATACTTAGCTTTTTGGAATGCACACACTTATGATAATAAAATAATTAGTTATTGAATAATGGCCCTAAGGATTAATAAAAAAATATAAATATATAAATAAATACTATTTCGGAATGAAGAACCACATTACAATAACAAAGAGACAAACGAGGCACTGTACTCCGCCAATATACTATCATTCGTCGGTTCCTTACACAGAGAAAATAAATACAACACGTACATTTTTGATTCGTATACATCAAGCAAAATTTAGATTTGCTAACAAACTTTTGGAACGTATTAAATTTTGTTATGACAAATCTTATAAATCTACAATATATGTCGAGTAATCTTAAATTATATGGCAAATATCATACTTTAAATACAATGCGTCATATTTAAACGTGTCCCTTCGACATGTCTCTCTCTGCACCTACACTTGTATTATTCTAAAATAATGACGACACGACCTTATAACAGTATACATCTATAATGATTTGTTATATATGTCCAAACAGACGCATTATATCATTTTAGGTATACTCACCGAGAGACTGGATTGCTATACCACGTGTTCGTTCGTGATTTCAAATATTTTTGCGAGTAAGTATTGGGAGCATTGATAACACTATACATATCATCCGTTTCCCCACCGTGAGATGTTTGTAAAATTACTACCAAGTACAAGAGCAATATATAATCTTGAATGAATACAAAGTATCAAGTTTTACATGTGTAATTAATAAGTGCGTTGAGGATATTAAATAAAAATGCTGTTCTATTTGAAAATCAAATCAAAAGTATACAATTTTAAAGTAATAATTATGCTTTACTTGCACACACCAGTATTCGCTGCACAGCGGATCGTACGCGCGTATTAATTTCAATTATAAGTTTTGCTCGGCTGCGTCTCATTTGACTTTGATCGATCTGAACTAACTGTGTTTATTAAGAAAATATTGTATATTCGTATCTATAGAAACAACCTCAGTACCATTATATAGAGAATCGTAAATAGACGTCCACGCAGCTTATTATAAGTACATATTTAGATTTATTTTCAATAATACTGATATATAACAATAATTTCCTAGGCACCAATCCTGGCTCACAAATGGCGATCATTAACAATATAACAATAAGGTTCAGTATTATCACTTTGTATTGAATGATTTCATCTAAAATTTAAATATTAAATGTAAAACAATGATTTCATCATTTCATTTTGTAAATGTATTTGCTTGTACTATAGAGTCATAAATATTAGAACACACGAAATGGACGGGGACAATTAATTTTTCATATTATAATTACTTTAGATCATTATTATCAAGTATATAATAAAAAGTAATCAAAGTTACAATTTAACAAATGTGTAAAAACATACTTTCGAAAAACAAGATAAATAATTTCAACAATAATAATAAATGTATGCTAGAAAATATAATGTTTATGGAAGTTCAAGTCATTTAAGTAGGAATGTATATTATAGATATATGAAGAAACACGACAATATTACATGTATTGACCGTAGACAGAACATTCTACAGTAAACAGATTTCACTGGATCCAATAGCATAGCCTTATTAATTGTTAATCAATATAAATTACACAATACGGTTTAAGATGTAATTTTAAATCACAACCTTCACAACAGTTGCCAATGTATAAATGTATAATTTTTATGCAATTCTTAAATTTCACCTGCCTTAATAAAAGTTTTAAGACTAATAAATAAGTTTCACCGCTTAAGTAATAAGTTACATTAAGTAATTATCTCTTTTGATTTTTTAGATATTTAATAGAGTAATGTTAAAATTGTCATGTGATCGCTGATTAACTCTGTTACTCTCTAAGATAAGTAAAAGATGCAATATATTTAATTATTCAAGTGGCACAGTGGCAATAAGCCTTCGAACCAAAATGAATATTGCTCACTGTAGTTTTCTTCATCTTTCACACAAACTACAAGCAAATTAGTTAAACTATTTTGACAACCCTTTATGATTCCAGCCGATCAACCTGCCCGTGCAGATGAAAGGTTTTCAATGAAATAGGTCACCATCAGTGTAATGTCAAATTATGACGAACATTCCGGTTGGGAGACACAACAAGGTACGTTGTAAATTCAGTTGCCGCTATGTTGTCGCGGCGGTCGGCGGTGCTCATGACGTCACTGCTTGTGCCGTCGTCGGGCTCGTAGTACGTCGTGTCACTTGCCCTAGGAGCATAGACTTCGAAGATGTTTTAATGGAGCGAGGTATAGTGATAATATTAAAAGTCCAGGACCACCGTCCACCCTGAAGTTCCATCCGACCTCGCCTGCTCGTAGTGTACCCTACTAAACAACATGAGAGTGCAGTTCTTAGTATTTTCTTTCGGAAGACACTGCCACCAGCGAAATCCTGATGATAGTTAAGCACGGCGATAGATTATCGCATCTACCTGTCTCCCTACCTACACTTCTTTTAAAAGCAACTTGAATACATTGCGCACAGGCTTGCATAGTAAAAGTATAAACAATGTATGCATAAAATGTTGTATATGCATGTAAATAAGTACAAGGGCAGTGTGGTACTTATGGTTGCAATTCGACCCTCCGGTGCAGTCTATATATTAAATTATTTTCGGTTACGACACGGTGGTTCGCTTGTAGGGTTCCGGCTTAAGCTTAAATAATTATACTTATATAATTATAACATATCATATATGTATTTCGATGGCAGTGTCCAAAAATATGAGATTCCCTCACCCCAACAAACATTGCACTTGACTTATTGGTACATTGATAATTCCGGCCTGTGCTGTAGGCCTGTTATAGCGGCATAAACCCAACCTTTTAGTACATGAACGTTTGTAGCCGAACGCCTACTCACCTAGTCTCGTACTAGGGGTGTCTGTGCGGCGGGTGCGCGGCGTGCGGGGGCGGCGGCATGAGCGGCACGAGCAGCGCGGGCGGGCCGGCGCGTCGCAAGAACGGGTGGTGCAGCAGACGCTGCGCGGGCTGCCGCTGCGCGGGGTCGCGCACCAGCGCGCACTCCAGGAACGACAGCAGATCCGGTGGACAACGCGCCGCGCCGCGCGGCCTCGGCGGCGGCATATCGCGGATCCGCCGCATCGCCTAAATTCACCGAAATACATCATTTACTTGTTAATGACGTCCCGTGTAAACTGGTCAATGAATAACAAGTGAAGAACGAGAATTTTGCTGCGAAGAAAGAAGGCAGAGAAAAAGCGAAAGGCTTTAAACTGGAGTCTTGAGTGTAATACTCATAGAGATATTTTGGATAAATCAGAGAAGCCAGGCTTCCAACTGACTTTCGGTCAAAAAGAGAGAGAAGATTGCGGTACCTTCTCTATCTCTCTCTTCTCGCGCATGTGCAATTAGCGAGAGAAGTGAGCACAATAGAACGATTCGACGGTTCGTTGTTGTAATTGAATTTCTACGGTTGATAATGTGTTTAAAAATTGACAAAAACACGTGTAATGTGTAAGTTGTTTTGATTTTATTATTTGAAAAACAAACTATTCTCTAATACGCATACGTTAATAGAGAGAGACAGATAGGATACCGCAATTTTATTTCTCCTTCTAACCGTCGGACGTTTACGCTTACAGACAGCCGTATGTCGCCCCTCCTCTATGTATAAAACCTATATGGTAATGCGAGTACTTTATATTAGAATCGTCCGCGAACGAGATACAAATGTCAAGTACTCAAATTTTTATTATTGACTGTGAACAATTATGTATATTAATTAAAAAGAGGGCAAACTCAAGAACCACGGCACCTGTTCCAAATAATGTTTCACTATTCGAATGGTATTTTTCCGACTGACCATTTAATCGTTGAACCCGAATGAAGTCGAGACGGGCCGCCAGTCGGTAGCAAAATAATGTAACATAAAGGAACATGCTACAAGTTTTTCATTCTTTCCTGTTTCAAATTCATAATGTATTTTCTCACTCGGTTATAAAAAAAAACTTTCACGCTTATCAATAAACTAAATGCCATTTTTCGAGTCGCAATTATAAAAATATTTATGAAACGTTTATTTAGATTTAACTGATTTAAGTAGATAATATTGATATATAAAAAAAAATTATGTTTAAAACTAGCTGTGCCCGCGACTTCGTCGTTGAGACACAACCATCAGCCTCTGTGATATTGATTCGTTGGAGGGAAAAGCGGTGAGCGGCGCCCGACGTGACGTACTGGACAGTACTTGGACATTGCAACATTACTTTATATTATAATCATTTTCGTTTTTTTTCTAAAATAAAAGTAGCCTAAGTTACTCCTTATTACATCAGCTACCTGCCAGTGAAAGTC
>DWPT01003166.1:0-14863 GCA_018251895.1 Agathymus mariae mariae | reverse complement strand
GTTCTCTCGTTGATAATTTAACCAAGTATATTTGAATGAAACATTCCTTGAGAGTCATCAAATTCGGTTCAATTTAATCCCGCACTCACAGTCAACAAACCTAACGGAAGCGCTGATAGAGATGATACGTATTAAAACTATACGACTTGTATAAACTGCAGGTAGTCGATTAACCATTGGAAATTGAATGTGTGCCCGATAGTACTATGAAGGGACCCGAAGGTCTGTTGTCGTTACAAAGCTGTTATTAACTCACACGAGACATGACGTTATGTGTTAAGAAAGTACAGTTACGTTCAAAAGTCATAGAAATATCATGTCCTTCCTGGTACCGGAGAACTTTTAACACAGTGTTCTACTACTAAATGCCTTAACGTTTGAGAGATACCACACTCTCTACTCGGAGAAATTGTTTATTCAACGGGTTGTAACCAAAAGCGAATATATTTTATGTATAAACTTTGTTTATGGGAAACTAGCTTAGCTATATATTTATTCCGTGACGTATTTGGCAACTAACTTGAACATCTAGCCAACTGTTACAGCTCATGCAGGTTTGTGTAGACTTTGTAGAATATTGTTATTATTATATATGAGAAAGAATTTCTAACATTATATAAGTATTAAATCACTAATTCACCTTGACATTTACATTGAATCTTGTATTTATTTTCGCTTGTAAAAGTGAAATCCAAATACACCATACCATCCGACTCGTGCTCAACTGTGTATTTATTTTGGGAATACTCAAGCCGGCAATGGAACTTTCGGCACAAGAATGACTAAGTACAGTTATCGAAACAGGAGTATATTAGATACTGAAAGAGTAAAATACTGTTACATCCTCTTGTGTAACTTTCCCCGTAAAGTAAGAAAAAGAACAAATTTACTTCTTTCTTTCATCTCACTTTAAACGCTCACACAATCATACTTCATCGTATAACGATTACTTTTACTATGCATGGCATGAATAAACGATTGAGAATTCACAAACAATCGTAAGGAGATGAATCCCACAAATGTTCATCTGTCATATTAACGTATAATACCTCGGCTGTCAATCTAGGACCGCTTGACATGAAAATCATTATCACAATCCAGTCTTGCTGCTGTACTCACACCTGCTCTCAGAATCTAGTTAATGTAATCACGTTGCTCAATTCACACAACTTTGAGAATTTACATTTAATTGAGAACCTTATCAAGAACTCTCAGCTGAAACGGTTTGCACACGATATTTTCCCTCACGATACCAATAATTTCTTTTCAGCTTCTATGAATCTCCTAAACAGTTTCCACTTTCAAATCACAGTCTCTGCTAGTAACAGAGAGTACAACAAAAAATTTTTTTTGCTATCTAATAAAAAATTCTTAATGTTAATATACACTGATAACCAACCATAGTGGTTGAGTCACGAACGCTTTTAATAATAAATAAATAAAGAATAAGGGCTTTAGTTCGGCACCGCATTATTTATTACACTAATCGTTCATTTTGTCAGTGCGATAGCCTACATAGGCCCCGCGAAATAAAGTATCAGAAGCTCACACGCAATCCGGTAATCATCGCGCTTCATGATTCAGTCAAAATGCAACAAATGTCTCGAGGTGATAAAATAAACCAGTCAAGTTTGAATCGACTTGCGATTATTCGGATTCCGTAGTTTAAAATGACTTTTTGTTTTTTTTTTTTTCTGTTGTTGAAGTTTAGTTATTTAGGACACAACTTTCCCGAGATACAGAGATAGGCTCTAAACAACTTTGAATACTTTCATTAATTTGATCTATGTATGAAAAATATAAAACTAGACACATCTGTATCTCACATAAGGAGTCTAAAGCCCTTGTTAACTAATACTACTGTCAATGGTGTACCTTTTAGAAGCCTGTTTGTCAGTGACCAAACATTCTCCTTCCCCTGCTTATCGCAGAACTGGCAAAAGTGTTCAGTTGATACTCTCCTAATTATTCGAGCATACTTATCCTTTAGTTCGCTGACAACCTCTTATGTAACTTTATATTTTACACGACGAATAAGTTTTTTTATAAAGTAAAGAGGACAGATACGGCAGACACGTGAGTGATCCTAAGGTAATCGTTTTTTCCACATATACGAAACCCTAGAAATGTTTAAACGTATTGTGATTCGCCCTCACTTACTACCCAGTTCTTTGTATTACTAACTTCTGCTATATATAATATCGATATATCAATGAATAAAAACCTATACATAACTAAACAAAATACTAATTCCCATACCTTTACAGCTCAGGCGGTTAGGTTAGGTTGTAAAACCTACATTCTTTCCCTGTAAGAAATTCTGAAACATTCTCGGTATATATAAACCGCGCCACAGATTTGTACTCAACTAACGCTTCATGACAGCGATCTATCTGTTTTTATAATATAAATAATATAATACAATTTTACATATCTATCTATTTAATATATGCATAAAATAGATACATATTTAAATTATGTTATATTGTGTATAAAAGTGTTTATATATATTTATATCATCTTTGTGTAAGGTATAGGTAGGTATTTCAAATAACACGTATCAATATTAATCAATACGTGACATAATATTAAATAAGATTGTTCTCAACCATATTTGTTTCACTCTGAGACATAAAAACATAACCTTATTGATTGTTAAAAATTCACTTCATGACTTCGGGATGCATGTCGTTATTATGCTGATGAAAACACACTTATAACTATTTTCTAATGAGTTCTTCGAAGAAGCAACAATTATATGTAAGTTTTTATTAAGAGAAGCCGTTAGGGAACATGAAAAATATCGATGTAGTTCATTCGTCCGAACTCACAAAGGAAAACCGCTAATCTTCTTTATGGGTAGGAATAAGTAGTGTTGTACAAACTTTTTATACATATAGTGTATAAATTATTAATTACATTCTCCATAGATAAAAGAATACTGGGAGAAGATCTGTGTCTCTTAAATGTTCACGAACCTGTAAAATTAAGACTAGACCCACGTATAAAATGTACGGTAACGTTAGTTATGTTCCGACTTATGACCTTAAGCCCTCGACGTGTTTCTTGCTCCGATCATTTTACACTAATAAAGCACCTTTTAGAAACGGGAGCAGAACAAAACATGACCTAAGGTTATAAACAATCCATGTTAATAAATTGATGTGACTTTGAAACAATCAAACCTTTACGTTACATACGACTAACATTGGAGTCGAATACTAATTCCAGGACCGTTCCGTACCGTAGCATCGTAATGGAGTTTTACGTGACTCCCGATAAAACACAAAATCAACCAAAACAGAAATTGAAATTGCCGCTCACTTTCACGTTCGTTCATTTCGCTATCGAACGGAATCAGTAAAATTTAATGCCCAACGTAAAAATTATACTGTAAAAATATTTATTTTTCTTTACAACTAATAATCCCATCGATTTGTATAGTTCCCACATAAGAAATATTAATATGTAATTACATATGATAACCCCAGGAGTACAATCTAGGTATCTTTATTTTGTAATAGCCATTTGTACCTGTAAGTAGAAAGACATTCCCCGTTGAGGTTTTTTGCCGCTTCCTCTACCCGGACTGGTCATAGCTGAAGCGGTGGCGTAATTTTAAAAACATAAAGTGTTTATTTAAACCGAATCTGAATAAAAAAATAATCTCTTTAAACATTTTTATGTATGAAATTATATATCAATTTGTGAGACGTAAAAATTAAGATATCGCAGAAATCCTTGGTAGTTTATCCACCTTGTAGTATAAATTAATCATGAAATTGTGTGCCCGAATTTGTAGATACGACTCCAAATTTAACCAGAACTCGAGGTCAAGTAAAACAAATCGTAACAAAAACTTTACTTATTTCTTTGTTTGTTTATTAAAGCCGTGGAAAAATAAGTACTAAAGTTTAGCCAAGTCAGCATTTTTGTTTATACACAATTCTATTTAGTGGCTTCTTTCTTTATGTCTTGTTTACATTCCGTGTATTATAAATTATATCCTACAATTAATGCTAGGGTTATGGAAGTAGTCTTCAGGGTAGCATTGACAGGAATATCGACTTAAGACTTGTATTTTAACCTAATGGTTTGAAAGTTAGTTTCCCAATCGAGAAACTTAGGTTTGAAGCTAAGATAAAAAATTTAATTCCGTGACTATATGACTTCAATTATGTCTAACTTCGGTAAAGATATATTGGGTATTTACCTTTGAAATTGGAGATTTGTATTAAAGTTGTAAAATATAAAAAAAATTGGTATCTTTATTTATTTAGTTAATCAAAGTACTGGCCCAAAATTATCTGTACAATTTTGTCATTTTGATGGGAGTTTTTTTATCCCTTCGCTGTAGAAGTCTGCCGGATGGGAGACGATTAAGTCAGCGAAATCGTTTGGTCTCGGGTGTTGAACTTTTTCACACTTAAAAAGTTATATAAATTTTGAAAAAAGTAGAAAACTGTTGGGGCAGGGTCCAGTTTTAAAATGATTGAACCAATAATGGACCGTGTCTATGCAAGCAGCGTTAGGCCCGTACACGTCGTAAATGTTTCGTGTTGTTTGCGCAGCGGCATTAAAACGTACGATCTCACATTCGAAAATTGTATGAACTACCACAATTTCACAAAGACAATACACTATCTAAAAACAAATAACTGAATTTGGAATTAAAATAATACATGTTTCGAATAAAACTCTTTTGAATTTCGAATAGCACGCATTTTTAAATGTGAAACTGCTGATAATAAAATTTCCAATTTCATAGATAAAGAAATATTAGTAAAAGAATCTGTATACTTGCGTAATCTTCATGTATTCCGAGGAACGAGAAGTCTACTGACCAGCTAGCATGGACTATGGATTTAGCTAGTAAGTTGATTATAAATTAAATCTGTGTATATTAAATGCGACTATCGGTCTTAATCCGTCTCATAATGAAAGGAAACTTGAGCCCAGTAGGTGAGTCATGGTTGGCGATAATAAAGCTAGTTGTATACCAATACCGAACATTACACATACATAGACAAGTTATATCACCTTGATTTACTACTACTGACGGGCTGTTTCTTTTTTAAAACTTAATTTTTTTCTTATAAAGACAATAACTGTATCTATAAAAACAAGCCGTAAAACATACTTGAAACAAGAATCTCCTCTTTGTTTAAAATCGATTAAAACGTATACATTTTGCAGGTTTGCATTGTTCAATCATGTAGTCAATGAATTTTATTGAATGTGAACTTGTAGGTAGTTTAATTGAGTTAGTTGATCCAGTAAAGCTCCGAAGTATCGTAAAGGGGTTTCTACATTGATGTCGATTTTCGCCAAGGTGAAATGTCCTTATTATATTACTTCTTTATTTTACCCCCATTTCTTTTTCTCCTTTAGAACTTCCACTTGACATTTTTGCGAAGTAAAGGACTTAATTTTTCTTGAGCTCAATCCAACTAAAACCATTGGCATTTAACTTTTACCGACCATTCCCCTAGAATCCCAGGAATTGTTATAATGTTGGAAATTCAATAATAAGTAGATCTTCCGCTTCTATCTTGCTGGTAAGGTTTCTTTGATACCTTTGATAGTCCGTCTGCTTATTTATCGGTTACTAACATGGAAGGTTATTATTAATTACGGTTAAATTATAATACACCACTTTACTTACTTTGCTTCATGGAAAGTATTTGTCAATGGAAAATTCTTTGTCTATGGAATTTTGTCGAATTATCCGGTAAAAAACACAATAATCTTGAGTACACTAAAAATTTATAACGTCGGCGATGACATAAGTGTAAAATCAAATACATCACTTTGTAGTTATATGATTAGTACGTCTAACTGAAGTAATACATCACTTAGTCTTAATATGAGTAGTACGTCTAACTATAGTCTCTCTCGAGTAAGTAATTATTAGGATTTAGTTAATTTTAATTAATTTTATTACTTATTTGACTTTTACTCATTCATAAAGAAATTATATTCGTGTTACCACTTAGTTATACCTACTTGTGCGTATTCGTTGATCCTTCATTAATGTTTCTTTTTCGTAATGAGAAATCTTAATTACCTAAGACAACATTCAAGTGAAGTTGTGTCTGCATAGATAGAACTAGTTCAGTTACACAGGCAACTTGTGCTTAGATTGATATATCTTGTGTAGTTTGTCGAAACAATTATATTTCTGTAAACTTTTAGGCCGAACTTTGACCGTAGCTTGAAATATTTAAAACAGTTTAATATTATATTATAGCCTTTATAGTAAAGCCTTCTACTTTACCATATATACAAAATTACTGACAACTTATACAAAAATATATTTCTGTTTATTTTCATTAGTAATAAAAATTTATAATTAGTTAAAATTATAGTGTATGCTTAATGTAAGTAAGTATTCATATGAGCATACAATTTTATCTTTAGCGGGAAAGACAGAAATAAAAAAATATTTTACACCAATCGATACACATAGCATTCTTCGACTTCTGGAATCCTGATAGTTGAAGATCGACAAGATGAATACAAAAAGGGAAATATTAATTTCTATACCTAGCATGTGACGTAGTAAGTTATGAAGAGAGTCATGGAAATTTAGAGATAAGCAAACAATTACAACAAATCTGATCGATCTGATCGACCTACTCACTATTCATAATGTCCAAGTATAACTTTCTCTATTAAAATTACGTCATCGTGTGTGACATTTGCTGCACCGTAAAATTTATTCTAAAATTTAAGACAACATGCTATAAAAAGTGTAATTTGAACAACTAACTTACAACGCTATCATTTGGGCTCTAATCTACCCTATAAAATGTCCCAAGTAAACATATAAATTATTTTAATGTGAACTCGATTAATCAATTATAAAATTACACGATCCCTAATGAACGCACCAACTTCTGTATCGATAAAGATATTAGACTTCCTTTAATTCAGTAATTTCCGTCCACTTTGATAGGAATCATCTCTATTTGGCACAAAGCTATTACAGCAATCAAACTAAAGCTCACTCGAACAACTCAGGCCACTTGTAAATACGAGTGGTATTTTCTCAAGGACTGAGACAACTTAAAACCTCGACGACTACCTTTCGTACATATTTATGTACATATATGTAACATTTAAAAGATATTATCATGACATATTATATTTCTGGATAGTATTTTTAAAATACCATGTTTAGTAGCACAATTTGTATATTTATAATACTGACTATTACCCATTGACCCATTACCACTCACTCGGATAAAAAGATAATCTAAATAAAAAAAGATTAACAAAAAACAGCTGTTTTAATACGGGCCACGTCAATATGTCTATATTGTAAAATCCAAAAAAAAAAAAAAACCGTTGAAATCGAGACAAACAGAATATTTGTTTGAATGCTGTATATTTTTTACACATAGAACAAAACTATCATTGTACACCTTTACCGATCTTTCAGTAGAACTATTTAAAAATACAATGTTATATTATTTATTTTTAAATTTCCATTACACATAATATGACACTAGCGTTTTTGAGCGTAGGCATTCTATTAGCATATGCGTAGTGTAGACGCCGCGACAATGCGACGCACGCGCCTCGACGATGCGACACCAGCTCATGGCCGAATGCATATTTTCCTGACAGCATTTATATTATTTGCGCCAATCTACAAATGTAACCTTTTTTTCTTGTGAGGGAAACCTTCAAAAGGTAACCGGTGCCGTGGGAGCGACGCTGGATTATGTGGGATTCTTACCGCACTAAAACCCCCCGGTGACCTCTGGTGGCGCTACATAGTGGACTCCGGGATCTCAGACCGAACGCAACTGGAGACGTCTCAGCGCGATGCTCCTGTTGGGCTCTGCCCGGAAGGGATAATCTGTCCCGTCCCGTATCATCCGGTCATAGCAACGGTACGCGGTCACACATACCGTCGTCCTTCTTTCCCGGGGTCGCTAGCCGGACGGATCGAACTCCTACTCTTACCACCCGCAACCCCGGAATTCCGCTCTTAATAGCCTCTTACGACAGGCAGCGGATACAACATCTACTACCATCTGTGGTAGATCCGGTATTCGTAAATGGAAATTCAAATATTTCTAATATTTTTATACATTTAAAATATAGCATGAAATAATAGAATTCATTTATTTGACACACTATAATGAGTACTCACATATTCTTTTCATAATTTCATTTTGTTTCACTCTTCATTGTTAACCTTAAAATTAGTTTACAATGAGCGGACTTAATGTCTAATGGCATCCACACCATGATTAGTGTATGGTAATGTTCCCGGACTGGTTTCTTACATTTCCACAGAGTTGGAGCTTTTCGGATATTCACAGGTAGGACTTTCCAGAGGAGTACGGCCTGAATAGCAAATGAGTAGTTGAAAAACCAGTAGTAATTGGATGGTAGAAATTTTTTGACATTTTCTTTTAAACGCAAAGTTAACAATAGATTTTCCTCGTCTTAGTTCATTTAAATATCGATATTACCAAATTCGATTATGATCGTGCGGCCTGTTTATCGCGTTATCACGTAACGTCATGCTTACGTACACCCTTATTGTGTTGCGTTGATGTCAAGGAGCTCTTATTTATACACATTAAAATAAATATATACAGTCATGGCTTTCCACAACTTCACCTCACTAAATGGATAATTATTTCAAATGTAGTTAGTTGGGTTGTATATACCAAACAGACAAAGATTACAAAGAGGTATTGATGTTAAGGGCAGAGGATGCGATGAGAAGCAGGAAATGCAAAGACGAATGGAAAGTAATAGCAGGTGCATAAAGAAAAACATAAGATGAGAACTGAAAGAATTAGACAGCGGAACAGAACAAGGCATGTTTGAGAAAGTCTATTGATTAAAAAATGTATTTGTTTCAAATCTTATTTTCATTCATCTTTTGGGTAACATTTTCTTATTACTAAGTAACACAAAAAGCTGAAGTGTAAACATTTCAAATAATAAATATAGATGGTTAATAAAATATATTAACAAAATGTCATATAAACTTATTTTAAATTTAAATAAACTCAGAAGTTACACTGAAACTTTCTAGGTCACGTGACTTTTAATATACAGCCCGGCTATTGTACGAATGCTGAAAAGAATTGAGGACAGGTTTGTTTGCTTTTGCCAAATATTTGGCTGGAACCGCTTTCCTAAGCTCTGTTGCAAACTAGCTGTACGTCACACAAAGCAGGCCTCACGCCGCAATGTATACCGTTAATCTATTGGATTTTATACGTCTGTCCTGTATATCATACGCGACAATGTTGTGTGTCCATGATACGCTATGGCACATAATGTAACAACTGCAATTTAAACACAAACATATCCAATACAGTTGTTTCTGTAGACCATTTCAAAAATGACTGCAATAAATTTTTACTCTGGTGCGACATGATTATATTTTGTCGTGCTGTGTTCTGCTGCGCTACGACACGATGCACCACGTGCCTTGATATGGTCTACCGTATTGTCGTGTGATATTGAATTGTAATATGACATGGTATGGTGTTTGTTGATATTCACTATATTAAATAGCTTAACCATGACCACAATCCATGCAAATTGGTTGAAATATCGTTGTATAATATACGTATCGTGAAAGTAGCATAGTCAAATGTGGAAAATCTACTACGAGTCGAATTTAAAATTATATCAATCAGGATCTAAATTCATAACTGCTCCAAGGCTCATATTAATTCTCCTCTCAGATTATTAGATTAAATTTTCAGCCACGAATTTATTTTATGACAGTTTAAATATAGTATATTTTGATACTATAATAATTAGGTATAGAATCTCCAATCACATATTTCAATGAATATTTTATACTATATATCTCACAAACGTATATTTACAAGTACTCTCAAAAATAGCAAAGAAGTTCTATTTTTATTTACGTACAAACTTGCAATTGTACGACAGACTTTCACGTCTCTCGAAATATTTGAAATATTAAGAAGGTATACGTGCCGCAGCGCAGGATTATGCCACAAGGCGTAAGTGACGTTGCAATTTATATGACTTAATCTGCAGTTCCATATGCTAGTCCCACGCGGCTTTCACGAGCCATCAGGCCTTTATTACCTCTTGGTACAACAGAATCTCAAAGACAGAGCTGCTCGATAACAACTGTCTTTAAATTGTAAGTTGTGAGTATTGTAATGTTCATGAGGTATATAAGCAGGAATGAAGACTTTATAATTAAATATCTGGTCCTGGAGACGTTATGCTCTAACCTATTGCAATGTTCGAAATACATTTCAGTTTACAAATGTATAGATGTTTTGATGACTTGAATACAGCGGTAAATACTTATCGAATCTCTTAATGGTTCTCGTCTGGGGAAATAAATTAAGAACATGAACTTAATCGTTTAACTCATTCAGGGTCTACCAACAAATGCTTCATCGAATGTATAATATACCTATATGTGATTAGAATCATTCATTTTATTATTCATGGTTTTAAAACATGGCCATATCAGTAATAAAAATAAATTATTTGTAGAAAAAAATCTTGACTATTCAAAATGTGAATAGGAAAGATTTTAGTTCCAACCGATACCCAATAAACGGTAAAGTTAGCTTTAGCAAAACGCATTTTAATCTTTTCAAACTACGTACTTTAGATTTACGGTGGAACTTTCAATGGCTACTTTATGCTACTCGTAAATATATGTATGATTTATGTGAACAATATTCTTTGAAGTTCCACAAACGAAAAATTCAGGCGATGATATTTTTCATTGCGGCTGGCAGAGCAAACGCGATTCGATTCCGATGGGAACAAGTTTTAATTAAATGGAATGCTCATAGTCAGCTGTAAAAAAATTGTAAAACACTCATAAGATAGCAATCCCTCTTTTTACATGTTAGCTTTGTATAAATGAAACAAAAACCTTTCCTCCCATGATAAGAGTGCAAATCAGCTTCTTCTCTGAATTTAATTTTTAAGAGTTTAAGATATTTCACTAAGTAATTTTTTTTAATGCACTTTCTTACTTGTTTGTTTTTCTTTTAATTTCTCGATGATCAGGGGATTTGAAATTTTTAACATAACTCAGAACAGAATAATTTAAAAAAAGAAACAAGGAACTTCATTTTACAATAGTTAAAACGAAATTAAAACACGCAAATTTTAAGAAAAAAAAGTAATAATTAAATTAAATCTCATGAATATAAAACGTTTTTAAAAGGGATAAAAAACGGCAAAATACAATCTCTTTAGTCACATATAAATTTTAAACTTGATAAAATTGTGTTTATACTTTTTTTTAGTACAAGACACGATAAAAGCATATCAAAAACGGTAATGTAAATCATGATTATTACACAAATGGGCATTGAATATACGACAATTATACCAGGCATGCAAGCATGAAGACACGCCTCCCATTATCTGCTTTGGTCTTCGCCGCATGCCAGTAATTATGATAATTTGATTAGATATAATTATACTTTCTAGTATCTAAGTGAATGACTTGTCCGTTTATTACGACCTACTTGACTTTGAAATTCTGTTTAAATCAATAGTAATTTTGTATGATGATCGTTAGACTAACAATTGACTGTTTTTGAAATACCCTAAACAATTAAGATAAGATTTTTGGAAGATATTTATTTAAAAATAAAAATAATGAATTGGAAATTATGATGCTATTCATATGGTGCCAAGTGACTTGTTAGATTTGTTACTGACCAACTATAGACCCAGAAAGATCCTTCATAATATTAAAATCCCTAAGGGCCTAGGATGCTAGGACACATTAAATGAACCGATGAGGCCACGTAGTCGTAGAAGCTATATTTACCGACAGCCGATACTGGAATACACATTGTTTCTGACTTTATTAATTACATATGACCATACCACTTTTGATACATAGAATCTTAGTGTGAGTGAAATATACCTATAGCCAGTTAAAAAATCTGTGTTTATTTCAAATGTCAAAAGTCAAAAAATAAACATTAAATTGAATTTATCCGACAAAGATTTCTAGATCAGAGCTACAATTACTTTATCGCTTTAATTTTAGTTTGGTAAATTGGTATAAAAAATATCTTTTAATTAAATTTGCTATAGGTTTAAATAGATATAAATTTGAGTCGATATTATATTTAAAGTAACTTAGAAGCATCGCTTTACTTATTTCTTTTTTTAAAATATACTCTTTAGAGACTTGCATTGTAGGTACTGGAAACTTTGGAAATAAATATGTGACGTATCGGCGTCACAAAAAATTTGCCAACTTCATAAAAATAACCGGCGCGGAAACAAAAATGACGACCAAAAACCAACAGTAGTATATTTTGGCGACACGTCGATTGCACACGAACGGCCTTGTCCGAGAGACTGTAGAAAATAATGAAAGACAAGTACCTTATATCACTTTGACTTTAAGTATATAAAGCAATCGCTTGAAGCCAATCGGTAAAATGGTCCCACTTACAGCAGTCTCCTTGGTTAATATGCGAGTATATTTTATTTATTAATATTAGCCGGCAAAAGAATAGTCGAAGCACATTATGGTCAATAGACTATTTGTGCAAATGTCACAAAGCAAACGTGTCACAGATGTATTGATGACCCAATAATAAGCGGTCAAGCAACTTGTACACTAAGTCCTTCCACTGCAAACGAAATATGTTAAAAAATTTATATTATTGACCTTCAACTTATATCCACGCGGTCATTAGACATTTTAATTGTAACGGGTACTCACGAAGCTCCGTTTGTTACTATTGGACATCATCATCACAACTCATAAACTTTGCCACCACTGAGGTCAGGTCTCGTCCCACAATGTGAAAAGTAAATGTGATATCCCGTAGTGGCCTACTGCAAATTGTTAGTTGTTTGGTGTATACTAGACATACAAGTAGGTGGTTTATAAACAATCAATGTCAAGATGGTAAGTAAGAAGCATCTACCTTGACATCCGCGTCGGTCCAGAATTCGAAGCGTTTTGATGATTGCGTTAATACGGCTAAAATGCTGACTAAAAAATTATCATACTCGTTATATATCACAAATTAATATGTTAATAACAAAATAATCAGCAAAAGGAAACAAATCGTTTTTATTGTGAGTTTATTACCATATCACCGACTTACAAGTAATTGCAATTGAATCCAGACGCTCCACAGAAGAGTTCCAAGTAGTAACTACTCATCTAGTTAGGAAGATAGAAGTGAAAAGCTATCAAGTACAAACAGTACGAGAAAAACCAACAGCGTCAGATCACAAACTAGACAGAAAAGAGAATAAAAAGAAAAGATAAAGGCTCCAGCGTTCTCCGCTCCATCCGTGTTCATCAATCGTGCCATAAAACTACTTCTAGGGTCGATTTCAAATAGATTACCTGAACATTTTCGTGTTCGTTTTGAAGACTTGTTTTTTATTCTCAGTTCTATACGTCTCTTAAAAAAACATAATCCTTATCAGTCGTAAGTCTGCCTATGTGTCTGTCCTACGCGATTTACAATGTCTACTGGATAAAATTTTAAAATTTAACAACCTTTCTTCATCTGTACGCTTCACCTGTATACCTAGTATATGTATAAAATCATTGAAGGTTATTTTCACCCACTTTTAGTCGTAGATGCAATATTAATTGAAAATTTCGCACTCTTATTATAAACTATTGCCAATACAATAATATGGTACCACTGAACTGGTCTAACAATGGACTCAAAAACGAGAGATGGAACTTTTGACTTTGTTCACTAGTAAAACCTCCTAATTTATTGTTCTGCTCATGTTAACTGAAAGATGGCCTACGAGAACCTAGAATGCGTAGGACTAAACCTGCTTTGCTTTATAGTTATGTATATCTATACACAAGTTATTTTAATTACGCTTCACCTTATCTCTATAGAAAGCTACATTAATAAAATAGTACATATATATTTCACAAGTACTCTAACCAACATACGAATGTTGAACCTAGCGTACAAAATGAATGACAAAATATTTTCCGTCATGTAAACTCATTTATCATAACAAGCAACAAATGGTTTCACTTAACCTAACCCTGGAAATGGTGCAAAGTTTAAATTTGTTGACGTATCACCGCCCTGAGTGCTTGAGCAACTTAGGCTACGTAATATTTTAGCTGTAATTTTTAAGAAGTTTTTTTTCAATATCCGAACAATCTAATGGTAGGTGGCCACCATCCTACATGTCTATCCGTAATACTAAATGCTACACTAACGCGATAGAGAAACGCTGCGAAATATCCGTATTAGTAACTGACACGTTCACAGTGCAAAACACTGCAATAAAGTTATTAATGAAAGGCGAAATAAAGAAATAAAACAGAATGTTACATTACGGGGTTCCATGGGACACACCTCCACTTTTGCCGGCTATTGACTTTAAAAAATACGTAGCGATGTACTGATATTCAGATATTCAGCAGTTTAAGGTTGAAAATGAGAATTGTTAAGCTACGTCAAGCATTTTTATGAAGTTTCTACTAATAGATGTCACTATATCTATTGTATATATTGTATAATTATTTACGAGTAGGATAAGTAAAAGTAAGGTGAAGCGTAAGAATTGAAAAACGGACAATAAAAATTATTGTTTTGGGTGCGTGGACATAAAGTGACAATAAACATAAAGATTATTTCCAGAAGCGAAGCAAAGATGGAATATTAATATTTTATTACATTGTGGAACGATTATTGCTGAATCTACTTATAGTAATACATATTAGAAGATAACATTTACTTAAAATATAAAAACCTACAAAATATTATCATTAATGGATTTTAGTCGGCATTCGTTCCTATAACTTCTAGTGTTCCGCAGGGCTCTATGTTGGAGCCTCTTTTATTTATTT
>DWPT01003165.1:0-14866 GCA_018251895.1 Agathymus mariae mariae | reverse complement strand
CGCATCGGTGTTCCCATCCGATAACTTAATATGGATGACCTCAAGCCGAGAGGGAATAGGCCTTTTCTAAGTTAGTGCGCTTTGCCATGGAGATGGCTACATTGTCACTTACCATCAATTTACTCAATTCTTCAATTTACCATCAGGAGGAATTGAAGTCGAGCATTGACTTATAATAACGAAAAATAAAAACATATGTGTTATGTTATACATTTACAATATACGTGCAAGAAACGAAACGAAACCACATTCTAATGAACGCCTGCATCTAAGAATGAAATACATGTAAGAGTAATGAAGCTAAGCACAGAAGGATGTTCACAGATGATCACGGTCAATAAAATATATTTTAAAATCGTAGTATAGATTTTTTTCATGATGCAAGATTTTGACTAGCTCCTCAGGGCGAGGCAGCAGGGTATTATTTTTTCATCACAATAGAAGAGACTGTTTATTCCATAATAAATTATGATTGATTAAACAATCGAAGATTACTTTTGATAATTATAAATGACTCTTGCAGCTACGCCATTATTGTATCTGCAGCCATTAACAGTGGGTTATAGTCTAATTAAACACAAATTGGGAAACCATAGATAAATATTTTTCTTATTGGTACCTATCACGTGTTATCAACAGGAACACGCGTGCGGTTGTTTAATGCTTTCAACGTTCAACGTTCAACAATGCGTCACCGGCGCCAGTCTGTTAGCCGACGGTAAATAATACAACATGATATGATATAGTACTAGTTTTTAGTATAGGGTAAATATTTTTACAGGTATATACATAACTAATTCTGAATCGATAACAAAGTCGTTTACGATTTAAAGTAAAGTGATAGGCGAATTATTTGAACGTGCCACATACTAGTCTCCTTCATGTAGGACTCATATTCGACTTCACATACATCTAATTTTATTTTGATGATTTCATGTCCGCGTGCTAAATTATTTATCACTCACTTCTTTGAGTGAAACCGAGGAAAGTGTATTTCTAAGAGCCTTCTGTCATATTGTTTAGAATTAATCAGATATAGTCCATCGGTAATTCAAAGTGGTAATTTAAAAAATATCGAAGCGAAGCACGAATTTGTCACTGCTGTACGTAACTCCTGCTAGTACCTTACAATAATGATTAACTAAATAAAAAAACAAATACTCAATTCTCCCTAATACAAAGTATCAGTATGTATCTTTGAGGGTTTTCCTGATTTACTGAATTCTGAAACTACCAAGGCCTTCATTGGTTCAGGATATTTCCAAAGTATGATGAGGATTTACCTCGATTCTCAAAGTCGCAGCGATGTCATAATGTATAATTTAATATAACGTATTGTTGATCGCTATCTCCTCGGCAAAATGCACAAATTCTTACGGACATAAAAAGACCTACGGCTTAGAGTGCACAAACACGCGCACATATCGTTCAATTAGTACACACAACCTTAAGTATATAATTTGTGAGTTATATTGTGGATTCCAATCTATATGCTACATATTTTTTTGCTCCGCTATACTAACATACAACATCTAAGGAATATCGTAAATTATCTTTTGTCGTTAAGTACTGAAAATAAGTATATCTATCATATCACACGATTAATAAAGATATGATAATATGTACTGCTAACACGCGGTAGTAAATCATTCACGGATATCTTTACTGTAACAAAGACGCACTGTCCACAATTTTAATCATCTCGTTTATTTCTAATAATATCGATTGAATGTTACTTACATAATTATAATAAATATTAATTGGATTTATTTCCTATGTATAAATGTTTGTAATAATATTTCCTGTAAACTTATCCAATTAAAACTTACAATGTTTGTCATTTGTATTTTTATAGATGTACACAGAGGTATTTCAAATATTAAGTTGTAGATTTGAAACTTAATATATAGTGGCAATGTCTACCGTCGCAGTGTCTGGTTCATTATTCTTGACTCTCTTAGAAATAAGAGTGGTTAATAGAGTTCACAACGCTAGCCTAGTGCACGCAGCCACATTATAGTTACGCTTATAATTCTGAATATTTTGATTGTAACTGCCTACAATTTGAACACAAGTCACCCAAGCAATAATCAACATATCTATCACTGCTTTAAAATATTTAATATTTTCCATCTATGCGTGTAATTTTTACTTCACAGCGCTTCTCAACTTACTTGAGCTTTTTCTCAATGTTCCCTCTACGCGTCGTAGCAACTCGTAACACTAAAGGCATGTAAACCACAAACACTCAAAGTTTAGGCCACTTCACCGATGTGGCACGGCTTCACTACTGGACATCCGAATCCAAATTGTGGACATTTCTACATCATAATTCAGTTAAATCACATACAGGGGGGAGTGACAATGGGAGAGCATCGACGTGAGCGAATCACACCAGCGATACGCATCGCTAATTTTCCATAGCGTGCCATCGACGCCGGTCACCGTACCAAAATCGACATGGCTCACACGGTTCGTACTCACAGATCTGTAGTATCGGACTGTTCTGATACTATTACAGTTGTTGGACTAACAAATTATAGATATAAAAATTTTAGGGAGGAGTTTAACGACAAACTATTATTAGATAAAGCACCTACCCTGCATCACTTCTAGCTTTCTATCAAAACTTTGAAAGAACAACCATTAGATAAGCATACTATTGAGTCAACCGCCAAACGACTCGTCGTGTTCCGGCTGGGGGCTTGAGAGCCAGTACTTTCTTTCGTACCTTCTTCTGATTTCCTGGTCGACAACGCATCAGCAATACCTTTGGTCTTCCTGATGTCCATGGGCGACGGTGACCACTTACCGTCAGGTGGCTCGTCTGCTCGTTTGTCGGCTATTTGTAATAGAAATATATATATATTTTAATTCAGTATAAAACTGCGAAATTTATATTCATTCCGTCAGAAGGAAGAAATCAAATGTTTTACTTCCTGATGTTCTTGTCACAAAGCATCAATGTTAATTGTTTAGTTATAAATAAAATGTACGTTGTTTGCATTTTCATATAAATTATAAGTTAGGTCCAATGTGATTTCTATTTCTAAAGTAATATATATACGCTGTGTGGAATAATTAATCGATAAATATAGCTTAATCAACGATACCACAGCATCCAGTGACCTCAAACGGCGCGCTTTTCCGGAAACGGCTCACAATGCGTGGCGTCGAACGCTGCTGTTTCAAAATGGCGGGCGCCCGCAGCCATATCCCACCGATCGACTCGACTTAATAAGGCTCTATTTAAACAAATAAGCAATAAACTAAGTAATTGTTATATTTTAAAAATTAATGTGTTCATTAAAATTTGTTAATTTATAACCCAGTAGCAAGTTTTCAGTAGACATTTTGCCAACCATGCAAAACGTCCTGAGTTCAATTCCTAGACGAGGCATACGTTTTTTTTTTAAATTATTGGATTTTTGGTATTGAAAATGTGGAAGTTTTCAATTATATCTCTAGAGGGAGTGTTGTAGGATTCCTATTCACTTCGTCTCTGCACCCATCCAATGCACACGGTGAGTCTCCGGAATTAATTGAATGCACTGGTTACGTCTCTATGTCTCGGACGAAACTAGGAGTGTGGAAGTATGAGTGTGTATTCCATTTCCATAAAAATATTATTTGCAACTACTTATCCAACTCGGCAACACGATAATACCCCTTTTAACAGTTTTTATTGATTATATAGATACAATTATTTTCTTCTCTAATTTATATACATTAGTGTCATTATAAAATTTACCTTAAATTGAACTTAACGGTATGATATTTTATTCATTAAAATATTTTGTTTCTAGAGCATAGTGTTTCTTCAAAAATGAATAAACAATGCGTAGTAAGTTATAATGTGTAACCGGCCTATAGGCATCACAATAATTACAAACGCTAATGAATGATGATCATATTGTTTTATCCCATGACCTTGAGTGGGGTTACCTGGTATGACCATCGTTCATCACAGATACAAAATTGCGATTACAGGTCGTCATGTCGGTTCAGAGATTACGCTCAATGAATTTTGTAACTAAAATAATCCAGTATGATATTTATAATGGGAAATGGACCTTCCTGCTACGCCATCAATGGCACAAAGGTTATCTTGTACCAAAAACTAGTATAAGCTGTGAATCAACATATTAATCATATAAAATATTTACAATAGGAAATGATCTCGTTATTGAATAAAAATGAAAACATTTACATATTAATTACAATTACATAAATTTATCTACTCCGATCGTTTTAAATATCTCAGAAAGTCAATTTTAAAATCTTCTTGATACGAGTTTACCGTTTCTCCGATACCTTATTTCTAGATTTTTCTTAAAAGAGATACATGTCCAAGATATTCAAAAGGCGACTTTATCGCAAAAATAACGATTTATTCAAGTAAGCCTTTCTGTTTTTTAAAAAGCAGAGTACAAAAATTAAATCAGCTATGTCCAAACAGGTACAAAGAAAGGTACAGGTTTCAAATAATTTATGCAATGCAATAATAAAGACACTAGTTTCTATATATTCCAATGGAGAAAAGGTTTGTCATACCATGGTGACATTCGTTAACTTCGTTAACACAATATTTAATGAGACATCCAGATACGGATAGAGAGTTTATTAAAAGATCTATAGGACAAAGAGGAAAAATAACAAGCATTTGAAGGTAAATTTTGTTAGAGGAACGGAAGAAATCAATACAGGAATAGAAGGTGAATTTAAAACTTTCTTTAATATATGAAAATTCAACTGGATTCAACTATAAAGCATACAATATGAAGTAGAGCGAATATGCGCAGTCCAGCGAAGATGGCTTTGACGTCCTCCGTGCTTCCGAGGGCACGGTCCCGATTATTATCATTAGATAAAAGTAAATAAGTACCAGAAGCTTCTGGGAGCATAAAAATTCCAACTTTAGAGTTGGCCCCTACTCCTCCTCTCTTCCACCGGATTCTACAGGAGAATCTAGGCGGATACTTCAGGTCTGTTCAATTACTCGTTCTTTGCACTAGCAGGTTATGAAACAAATTACAAAAACATCATAGTAAAAAATAAATACAAACATTACGTGGGAAATTACAAGTGTTTCATCTCTTTTATACAATTTAAGTTAATAAACTCTTAGAAACAGGATGAAATAACTTACACCTGCCTATGGTTTCTACCCATATATATTTATATACCCATTTGATCAACGGGTCTCGACAACCTTGGTTTTTCTTACCGATCTTCCCGTTGGTAAAGTTCAAAAGTTAAATGCGAAGATTACGTTGAGTACTACAAGCTTGCTATAATATATAGCTTTGTACCTATATATTATAGCAAGCTTGTGCTTGATGTAACAAAAGTTATATCGGTCTAATGTAATTCTTGTTACGAAACGTCAGATGTGCCTTTTTAGTGTAATTTACATAAGTCTATCGTTTTAAAATTCTCAATGACATTCGGCTACGGTTTTTATAATAACACATGAATAAAAGAGCATTAATAACTATTTATTTATTGTTCTCTACAATATTTCACAATTTCGATGTAATGGTTTAACACATCACGCGATAGGTATTAATTAGATCATTACCTATATTTCAAATTAAACGTCATTTTATTTACAATTTTAATTACTCTATAATTAAGTAATTAACCTTATTAAAATGACATTATCTGTACACAACACCGGCTTTATTCGATAATTTGACAAGAATTAGATAGGATTTGAAAATATTGAGATTGAGAAGTATTTTTATTGTGTACTAGCTGTTATCTTCAAGTTTTACGACATTTTAAATATATATTTTAACATAATATAATTCATGTGAAACAATATAAACTGAAAATGTACGTAATGTGTGTAATTTATTCAATAAGTCAAGTAGATATAATTAAAACATTCTCAACTTTATATAAATAAACAATAATAATAAATAAATAAACTATTACACGCCTGCACCCCCGCGCTATAAATCCCTGTGCTGCGGGTAGCCTGGTCGTGCACAATTATGACATTACAAACACCCATGAACCGAGAATAGATATTTATCTGTCACATAAATGTCTACCCCGGCCGGGCATTGAACCCGGGACGCCTCGCTCGGTAGGCAGGGTCACTACCAACTAGGCTATGAGACGATAGCAATTTATCTATTCACACAATATAGCAGTGACATTTAAATTTATGTACATTAAATACTTAATACATTATACAAGCATTATAATATTTATACGAATAAAAGCTATAAAATAATCATTTTAAAGAGAATGTATTCGTTTCTCCACTTTTCGTTTTCGAGAACGTTTCTCCACTTCCAATGAAAATTATATTGAATATTAAATGTGTAAGTCTACTGTTCTAAAACATTGTAAAAATATTTAAGCTTCAACTATATAGATTTTATGTTCTTTAAACAGGAAATATTTTTTCCGACTGTGCCAAAAATCCTCGTGAGAGACTATCGTCCTTAAAAAATAATTTATCCATATTTTTTTTTTTATTTCAACTCAATTTTAAAGACTATATCCCTTAAAAAATATATTATTGTTACTGCACTTTTAAAACAAGGTCTATGACCGTGTGTATGTTTTTTTATGTATGTCATGTCATGTCATGATTACATAATCATAAAGCCAAATTTTGTTTAAATCGGTCCGTTAGTTTTACAATTACTAAGTAACATACAATCAGAAAAATGTTTTTAAAAATATTGTGTTCAGGTCTTTATCACGTAATTAACACTAAGCATCAATTTTTTATGAAATAATATTATATATACAAATCATAATATAAGTTTTTCATCGTTACTGTCTTATTATATGTATAGACTAGCAAATGCCCTCGCTTCGCTTCGGACAAACTACTTTAAGCATCTGCATTTTTCTGAATTCACTCATAACTTTTTTATTTATGGACGGATTGCAATGAAACAAACTTTAAGTATTAAGTGACGCCTCTATTACATTAGTGAAAATCAGAACTAAATCAGTTAAGCTGTTTCTGAGATTAGCGGGATCAAACGCACAGACAAACAGATAAAAATTCTAACAATTATTCTTTTGGGTTCTATTGCGTTAATAACGGCCCCTTATAATATTTTTTCTTATATATCGTTCATGTACAGAATGCGATCAGTTAGAATTTTATTATTAGTATAGATAACATTTATGTTGGTACTAAATGAATGAATGACTATATAACATTACACAAAAGTATTCCATACAATAATCATATTGACTTAACATGAACAACACTTTTACTAACAAAAACGAGGTCAATACTGATAATGAACCTCGGTTGCAATCAATCATTTTCACATATTTGATCTACAAGTGAAATTATATAACTAGTCTACATGTAAAGGCACACATGGTGATACTTTTTTATGTTAGTAGTCGACAAACAAGCAGAAGGGCAACTGACGAGCCGCCATGGACTTCAGTAATACCAAAGGCATCACCGACGCATTGCCGACCGAAAATTACTACTTCTCTGCGAAACTACGACCAAAACACGTATAAAATATATCATGGTCGATTTTAGAGAGTTAATTGAGAGAGAGATAGTTAGCCAAGAGCGTATAACCCTACCTTGCACAGAGCCCTATCGAGATAGAACTCCAACAGGAGGGACTGTTTGCCATAACCTCGTCCGTTATTCAACAGGCTGCAACACGGGCAAGGGAGGTTGGTTTGGGCTCAAGGGTGGATAGAGCCCCTCACACCCCATCAATATTCTTTCTACAATACTATAAAAATTTTCGTTACTATGCACTAGTGATTATCAAACTATAGAAACACCATGTATTATGTTTCTTATATATCTTTTTTTGTTTTTTATGGTAACAGCCGACAAACGAGCAGACGAGGCACCTGATGGTAAGTGATCATCGTCGCCCATGGACATCAGCAAGACCAAAGGTACAACTGATGCGTTGTCGGCCAGGAAATGAGAAGAAGGTAAAAAAGAAGGTACTGGCTCTCAAGCCCCCAGCCGGAACACGATGAGTCGTTTGGCAGCTGACTCATACAGGAGGGTGGTAGCTAGCCAAGCAGACTTCACGAAAAGATAATACTACCAATAATAATATTAACGAGTTAATAATAATATTGATAATATAATCTTTACCCGAAGCCCTACCACCAAGTAGACTGGTTTCTGTCGCCTCTTACGACACCCTGTTTTGCCAGCATGGGATTGGGGGGAGTGTTCTAGGCCGCCCCAATACGGCTAGCAATTACAATTACAATTACATGAGCAGTTCCGCAATTTTAAAGTGAAACTGAGCTTTAGAAAAATAAATTACGATAATAGTTGTGTCAGGAGTGTTCTAGTTGTTCGCCAAGTGGACTAAAGTACCTAACTTCTAATTCTTACACTAAATTTGATTTATGACACGCATAAACGTTTTCCGGTACAACAGTACCGAATGGGTATGTTTATATCTGTAAATAAATAAATCTGGTCAAAAAAGCAGATAAACACTGAAAAATCCTTACGGTATGAACCCACCATTCAAAAAGCTCATGTTCAATCATGTCGTATCTAATTAACGAATTCCCACGTTGCGCTACGAGTACGTCTAGCATTGCGCTCCACCGTCGAAACACAAATGGACAACGTTCCAAATATCTCAAAACAGGCTCGCTTCAAACTGAGCAGCCCGCAGTCGATGAGGTAGATTCCTGCACACCTACAAAGCACAAAGGAAGTGCAACCGGAGCTATGTTTTCCGGCAGAGGCCGACCACGCCCTCTCGTGGCTCTCCACATAACATCGCATAACCCTTTGTGTTTCAAGGACTATATATTCCTTACAAAAATGAAAACAATGGATTGTAATGTCACTACATTTAACAAAAAGGCAAAGTAAGAATTGAACTAAATGAAACAAAATTGATAAACCTTATTAGAAACTGGTATTAGGACAGATAATACCTATTATGTTCATAATAAAATTACGTATGTTTTTATATCAAGCTGGCGAACCACCGATGGTGCCTTAGTTTTCACCATTGCCGTTGATGCCAAGACAAGAATGGGTGGGTGCTCGAGCTGCGATAACGGCTGCAGCCACGTACCTGAAAGAATTTCAGTCGGACTATGTAGAAATATTTCTAGCCTGTCCCTGATGAGTAGCTAAGGATTTATTGAAACTACCCCTCGTCTCGATATATCCGAGAAAACAAAAAAGTAACGAGTTCCACCCAGTTTGAGGTCCAACATTCTCTCGATTCATACTTCCTGATGTAAGGTAGTCTTGACTCGGATTTGTCGTAATATGTACCTAAAACGCATACCTTGACTCCGGCGAATATACGATCGTCCCAGTCCTACCCACTATTGATTTGAGAACTTGACAAGTGTTTGCCGGCGTCTTTGCGGATTTCATTGCCAACACCATTTCTATCGCAGGGGAGAACTCGACTCATAATGAGAGCGGCCGTCATGAGGGTGAAGGCCGAGCACAATGCTGGATCAGGTGGCAGCGGCAAGCGACAGCCGCCGACGACTAGAGGCGCCATAATCATCATCATAAAATCAGGACAACTTTAAGCGGATGTTGTTCAAAAACGACGTGCCTTCGGTCAGTTCGATGTTTTTCGCGGAAGGAAAAAATAAAATACCATAAACTATATTAAATGCTCGATGACCTCATATACCATGGGATTATGACGGGGTGAGTCTAAGGCAGATTTTACTGATTTTCAGTGTGAACCACATTCTCGCGCGGTTCGAATTATTTCATTTTATATATAACCTTATATTTTATCAACATGAAAAAACCTGTAGTACCTATAGTTTGCCTTACAACAGTAAATTTGTGAATTCCATGTGCACCGCATGGCCGCCAACATTCATACGAGTCCGAAGGAGTTGGTGAACCTATCCACGACCCTCGCTTTCAGTTTTTGCTAAAGGAAGACGCCGCCGGATTGTGGTTCCGAAATGAATAAACTAAGTGCGTGTTGTGCGTATAGACAATACCGATTGGGGTATTTAAAGATTACTGTATTGTGTGCTAGTTATTGACTGGTACACAACACGCTGATCTCGCTTGGGCGAATAAATCCGACCGAGTCGCTATCGGTTAACGTCGGTAATGTCTCGTGGTGCTGCATGTGCAGAGAGTAACTGAAACTATTGTTCCTGTTGTTATAAAAACCTTCCTGTTGCACCATTCCACCACATGAAACGAAACGTGGGCCCATAACACTTGTGAAGAATAATGTCAGGGTAAACATGTGAAGTTCAATTGTATAAATTAAAAAAAATCGTTGTAGATCTAGTACTAAAATATAGCACTTTGAAAAATCTACATCGTCAAGATCCCACGACCATCTCGACTGAAATAGGGCCCTTGAAAATGGACCAAGATTCTTGTATTAAGTGCTCTGGGGGGCCACTAATTGGTCATGTGTTTTTAAATTCAATGTCCTTTGAGTATTTGCTTTATTCAGAACAGCAGTAGTTGTTGTAAATATTTACCTAAACTCTAAGCAAACAGTCGAGATCGGGCCACAAGATGTAACGTAGTGCGTTTTTTGTCACAAAACGCTAACAAGAATCAAACATCTCGTAGCAGTTGTACAAACACTCGTATCCAGTTCCTATCGCCGTCAAGGGTGAACCTCACTATACCAACGTAAACCAACGGCGTATAACATTTTAAGTTAAACTTATCAAAAACTAACGTACCTACTCGTAGGTTTCATTATTTGATTTATTGCTATTGCTCACCATCATTTCCACATCTCTGCATTCTGCTAGTCTTGGGTGACATTGCCGGACTGGCCACTCGTGCAAAAACATTATGAAGCAATCTAAGGTATACGGGTTTCTGCGCAAAGATATTCATTCACTTGGTGTCATTGAAATATCATATATTTATTATTACTTCTGAAGACTGAAGACCGCAGACTCTATTGTCTTTCTTGCTGAAACACAAGGACACTGGAAACAACTTGCTTCACAAGCTGTGGTTATGGTTTCGCTCCCAAGTGAACCCTAAGAGCAAATTTTCCTGTTAAATAATTTATCAATTATCCCATGTCATTCAATTGAAAGTTTTATTTCCAACCTGTCACAATTTAGGCGGCTCTAACGATAAAATAATTTCATGATACGAATTAAGTTAGATATAGATAATCTTTGCTATACTCGCCTCGCACTGACCGATGCGATTACATGTTATATGGTGTTGTCGGTTAAACAAGAGTTGTGTACCGATATCACCTGACAGAACACACACGGGCGTCACAAGTTTCTCATACGATATAAACCGCAAGTTTCCACTCGATAACTAACGAGTTGTTAGGACGCGCGCGTTCTATCTCAAGCTATGCGCGCGATCGGCGCGGCCGTTGTGGCCATTTGTGACCACCGTGGCCGGCATTGACCCCTAAACAACTGCATACACAAGGTTTCTGTTTGTGGCACGCAGTGCCAGCGTGAGGGCGAACCCCATGTCATTAGCTATAGTATTTCATTTTGAAATTGTTAATAAACAAGAAGCGATTATTATCTTAATTTATGGTGAGAGTAGGTACTTCTCATAAGCGAGTTGATTTGAAAATAAAAAGTAAATATTTAATTAATTTAGATAATTCCGCCCGGCAATAAGGACACGACCATAACACTGAAAGTTGTCCGGACATTGTGGTCTTCCGACTGATCAATTGTACTAAGGATGGGTGAAAATTGTTACTCCCTTTTGCAATATGTGTCACCGTGGCGATTGGAACGAAAGGAGTTTTATGCGATCTTACGGAATTCTAACGAGCCATCGACCGCTCACGACTTCCTCGGTAACTTATCCGTTACAGACTTGAGCATATTTTAACATGTTCCTGCGTGACAGATAAAACGCGCTTTCGTAAACGATAGTGATTCTGCTCCATATCAAATTACCGTTTGTAGTAAACGAGGAACGTTCCCAACGTGTTTGTTTAAAACTATACTGTACACCTAACGAACCGGAAACGCGCTGCTAGTTGTATCACTCGTTATTAATAGATCGTAAATTAGTCAGAAATGATTGTATTGGTTAGTGGGTGGGTCACTTCAACATTTTTCGAGCGTGGTGTTGTACCTGCAAGAGTTTGACGGACACCGGCTAACGGCAGCGTATCATTGTTAGATCCGGTCCCCGTTGATAACAACGACATACTCGTAAGTCGGAGGATTTTGGTTCTAAAAAATATGTCGAGACTTTTCTCGACAGATCGAGAGGTCGGACGGGCAACGGAATGGTCCTACGAGGGTTCCTTATCTTCCTTAAGTAAAAAAAACTTATCGAGTTTATTGCGAAACAACCTGAAGGAACGATGACAATTAAATTTTAACGAAAGTAAAAAATAACTTTTATTTGGTTAATTTTTTTTATGATTGAATGATTGACATGATTGAATGAAGTCCCCATCAGCGTGTCTAACAGTACGCAAAGTTTAAAGCGTTCATACAATTTTTCCACTCTCAGTCCATCTTTTGGGGTGACAATTAAACCACTCTGACTCGATTTTTTTTATTTTGAGGCATAAAAAGATGTGATGCGGATAACGGATGACCAGGAGCAACAACAACAAAATCACCTTTATTGTACACCAAAAGTAATATGTACAGAAAAGTTTAGAAACAATATTTTATGTACAACAGGCGGCCTCATCGCTTAATTAGCGATCTCTTCCAGACAACCTATTGAGTTGATAAATAGACGGAGTAATGAGACAGAGTAGGGGTGCACAATTATGAAAACTAATTATATTTGTTTACTTCGTCAACAGATGACGTAATTACAAATGTTGAATGGTAAGGTGTTAGAATTGTTTAGGAACATGTAGTGGTTTTAAGATAAACTGGATAATAGAAAACATATTGATAACGCTCCTTCTTTAGTTTTTTTAATTAATTTAGTAACTGCGCACGTGGTATTGTAACTGGTAAGGAGGTGTGTGCCGACAAGTCTCCATTCCTTTACGAAAATATTGCATATTGCTAGCGCAAACATTACAATATTACAACAAAATATTTAAATTCCCCGCCTTTCTAGTTTAACAAAAACCGTGTAGACTGCCGCCGTAGGGTACCTATTGCTAGTTGACGTCATACAGTGCTTCCATTAGGTGTTACTATGGTACGGTACAACTATCATTAAAAAGATGGTCGTATCGTTATATAACGTACGTTATTGTTAACGTTAATTACCTACCTACCGTGCGTTAACAGTAAGGAGTCGTAAACGGCTTTAATCTTTACACTTAAACTCCTTCAAATTATTTCAGTAGTATCAAGTTTTATTTTAACATAGTTCACCGTCGCAACATTTATTTCATATATATATATATATATATTCTTATCTCTCTAACAACAATTCACAATTTAACGCAATACCCAACTACAATAATTAAAAAGACATACATTTAATGTTTGTATGTTACAAACAGGTGAGAACGGATTAAAACAAAGTTACTTAACCTGATGATATTTAAACAAACGAAAACTAATTAACTGACAGGTTTGTATCACCTATATAGCAAACTATCACGGCGCACATACACAGGGAAAAGATTTATGGTTTTTCTTCGGTTTACCGATATCATACAAGTTAATATCGATGAAGAATTGTATACGGACAGGTTACATATTTATTTAGTAGTATAAATTGTTCCTAATATCTCTATTTAAAAAAAATAGGTTCCAGATTTAAGTCCAGACCGAAGTGGCGTAAGGCACGTGTGTGGACCT
This sequence comes from Agathymus mariae mariae, assembly GCA_018251895.1. Lineage (NCBI taxonomy): Eukaryota > Metazoa > Arthropoda > Insecta > Lepidoptera > Hesperiidae > Agathymus > Agathymus mariae. The sequence continues at coordinate 1,132 of DWPT01003165.1, read as the reverse complement.
GGGAGGGCTGCCTCCGTGGAACTTATAATTTCGGTTGAGGTTTTATAGTTCGAGAACACTGTCCATATCTTGTAAAGCACACACACACGCAAGCGCGCACGCACGCTCGCAGCAATACTTAACAATGGTAATCGCAAATATGCACACCAAAATATCAACGTTTTACACTACAATGAACATAGAGAAATGTCAGAAAGTCGATCGGATTATTCCGCTTGGCTAGTTTCGTTAGACATACGAGTGACATGGGAATGACGACCGGTGCGAACAATCCCATCATAATTTGATTGTCAAGTGGCGTGCAAGTGTCGTGGCACTTCCATGTATTGTAAAAAGGTACACACAGAATTTTGTGGGATTCGGTATATTTTTGTTACTGAACTCTCCAAGGCGATTCTTAATTTTTCTGTGGAAGTATTGAGGGAAGATGTGAAAGCCCAAACTTTAGGCGAACTATATTTTAATATGCCATATACACATTGAAACTTATCAGCCGTGCTGGCTGCACCACCTAAGATTTGTTACAGTAATTTATACATATAAATGAATACTCATGCACGCACTATCTTCGGACTTCGGACTACCATAAGCACAGGCTACTTTATAATGTAGGTATAATTGATTATAAGAATAAGGATCAATAATACAATTAGGAAATAATATTATAGAAACAGTAAAGAAACACAGAAACGAGTAGGTATCTCGGCTGTTGGTTAAACGAACTGGCGACTGGATTAGGAATTGAAATGTTCAGAAACACCTTCCAGAGTTTGAGAAAACTGTAGATTAGCAGAAAATTTAAAACTACGGTGAAGAATGGTTAAATGTTATGTTCTCAGTATTAATCAACAGAAGCTAATTGACAAAATGTGAATCTACAAGAGAATGCTCTTAATTAATCATGTAAATAAAGTCCGTTGTTGTGGGGCTGAGCTGCTGGTATTATGTCGATTTTTATATTACAGAAAAGAGCAGTACGCGCCATTTACAATCTCAGTCCTAGAGATTCCCTTACATATCTCTTTCAAGTAATTGATATATTAATTGTAACATCACAATATATTTTAGATAATATTATGTACGTTAAAAAATACTCTGACAGTTTTCTTAGGAAGAGTAATGTTCACAATAT
>DWPT01003164.1:0-14868 GCA_018251895.1 Agathymus mariae mariae | reverse complement strand
CTGCAGAGCGAGGGGTCCCGGGTTCGATTCCCGGCCGGGGCAGACATTTATGTGACAGATAAATGTTTGTTCTCGGGACACGGGTGTTTGTGATGTCACATTTGTGTATGTCCACGCTACCCGCAATGCAACACAGGGAATCCTACAGCGGGGACGTGAGTGTGTAAACGTTTATTTATTTATTTTATTTATTCATATAAGTATCTTAAGGTATTGTCTATTAATCGAACTTTAATTTTTCAATTCTCAGCAATGTTTGTATGTTCGTATATATGTATTTATGTATGTATGCTGAAACAAAAAGGAAACAATCACAAATAAATATTTTTGATCAAGTAAACACAATGGACAATATTTATTTTTGAAAATAAGTTATTTAATATTATTCATAAAATATTCATCGTTATAACCCCGTTTAGCTAGATAAAATTTCCTTACCTCATATCAAGATTCAAATACATTGTAAACAAATTAGCCATTAAAATGTATTATGTAGCTTACAGACAGGATAAACAACTTATTCTTAAAGAAATGATAAAAATTAAATTAGAATATTCGTGACTGTTTTATCGACTATTGGCCATAAAAATTTATTAACCTGATAAATGAGGGCTTTTATTTCATAGTAGCTATACAATTTTAATATATGTTTTTTCGATATGACGATGAATTTCTATACTATATTAATTTTATATTTAGACACATACATATATATATTTTACCTCTAGACGTCCTCGTCACGACAAAAGAAGTCAGCTCCGTCTAGACACTGAAATATTTTAGGAATTCCTTTAATTGCTTGTGTCGTCCTCAGTTTGTGTAAAAAAGGTTCGTATTCGTGAGTGAAGATGTTTATTGTATTTTGTTTTAATTGTCCTTATAAATTGTCGTAGGGGTTAAGCGTTTGACACGGTATTGTTTCCTTTTCGTTATATTTGTCTGGTAAACATTAGCATTAGAGGAAATGGACTGATTAATTTGCCTATGTTGCTCTGATTGTTCATGGTGAATAAAGGTCCATGGGTTTGCTACAGAATTTGCTGTGTACGATAATAGTATACCTCAAGGCGATGCGATCGGACCGATACTATTTTTTATTTATTTAAGTAATATCAATGTCATGTATTTAAATACCGACAAAAGGTAACTTGATAAATATAAAGTACATTATTGTACGTATTTAAAAGTAGTACTTCATCGACATGATGACTTCATAGACATGATTCGCGCGGAGTGAAAGGGAAATCAACGTACGTGGTCCGACATAAATACCTACTGTAATTCTTGTACGCTTCTATAAATCAAATGAAGGCATCTGTATAGGCCAGTAATATGCCTAATGATGAAGACTGCGAATATTCGAGTTGTCTCTGGTCTTATTCATATTCTCTACGACTGAATTTTCATGAAACTGAAGGAGTGATCGAGATACAAAATCACGAGGACAAGCAAAAATACCACAAATCTTACCTACAATGACCTTTCAAATTAAATCATATTAGGAGTAAGAAAGTCTATAGCACACAGACACTAACATGGAGAAAAACTAAAAGTTGGTACCTTGGTATCTGTTCTTTCAGAATAATTTAGATAAATGCTCGCTTTTTTAAGCGTATCTGGAGTTCATAATAACCACCCATATTGTACTACCGCTGGGTTTGGGACTCGTCTTACAATGAAGAAATTTAAGACTATAGCTCACAGTACTGGCCAGTTATGGGTTGGCAGACTTCATACACCTTTGATAACATTCTGGAGAACTACCAGGTACCCAGGATTTCTGATCATATTTTCTTTACCGAAGCAAATGATAAATAATTTGTAATACGCACGTCAATCCAAATCATCCATCATCATATATCCAACCTAAATCCTTATTGACTGACCCCTGCCTTGGCTGCATATGCATTCAAAGGTATGAACACAGTAGTAAATTATTAAACGGGTTAGTGAGTCGTGTCAGTTCTACAGAGGTACAATATTAGAGGTCATCAAGAAGGTACAAAATTATGTTTATTAACTTACACATGTACTACCCGATAGCACAGTAGCACAGTTAGTATGGTAGTGACCCTGCTTGACCAGCACGGGACCGTTTACTTGCTCTTGACAGATAAGTCGACGCTGTTTATGCAGTATGTTTGACCTATCCACCTGCAACATGAAGAATCAACTATGTTGACTATTATGCAGTTGCGCGGTGTGGATGTATCTGTATTTATTTATTACGAAGAACTATCTTTTTCTTTCCCGAAGTAAGTGCCAACTAATACTTAGACATTCATCTTAGTTGCCATAACAACATGGTAAATGTAACATGGTAATTCGAAATGAATAGAAGTATCAGCGATATATCGTCTGTAGTAGGAAAGAGAAATAAAAGTTACTCATAAGAGTAACTTAACTAAATAATTACTTGTCTTTCGTGAATTTCAAATTATTCAAAAAGCAGAGGAAAATTTTTTAAAATATCAAAAGCAAGCTAGATTATTACGATCTATTTAAAAAAACTATTTGACAATTTAGTTAGCTTATATTAAAATCATATATAACTTCTAAACACCCAGATGCACACTATATAAACTTCACCGTATATTCCAATTCATTAAATAATTAAATCAAGTAGTAGTAGCCGTTTTGTTATTAAAATCAATATAAATGAATATATTATGCTCACTAGAAAGGAACAGTAAGGTTGTTAAGTAGGATAACGACGATATCGCCAAGAGAAATCTGCAGCGATGAAGTCGTCGGGAGACCAGTCTGAACGGCTGTCAAGAGAAACAGGCCTCGAATTTATCGTTTCACTTTCCAGATACCTTTAATGCATCGGTTAATCTGAGCAAGCAGGTATATGAGTGTAAGTTATTAGTATTATTTATTCAATTAATTTGATGACTGTTAGCAATATGTTAAAATAATTGAAGAAATAACCTTATTATCTCTCTTAGCAATACGTTGATCACAGAATTGTAAACTATATTATATAGAATTAATCAATTAAACTATATATATTAGTTGGTATGGCCGGAATATTGGCCAACATCAGTCTCTTCATACTGGGTTCGGTAACTGTAACTTCCAACTTGATGCGCAGTGGGTGTGGAAGAAGACTCCGCAACGTGTATGCACATCGAGGACTGGTGCTCTGATACCTTCACATCTTGGAGTAGACTCGAGGTGGGTCCGAGGTGGCAGAGAACAAGTGTGTGTATCGCTCCACTGCTCCTTTATAAATTCTCGTGGAGATCATGGCAAGACACGTGCTCATGGCTTAAGGGTGACGCTTATGATATATTTAAACCACTGGGTCACAAGTTGGGCAATAGTTTTCTTCCTACTTATCTCCATTTGAAGTTACTTTGTAATTCGTTATGTATATATCTTGTAGGGCCGGCATATTATTTTTATAGAACCGCTTTTTTTGTTAAAAACCGCAATTACGTTTAAATTTTTTTTGATTCCTGAATATATTTATGTATCGCTCGTCTAGTTTTCCAAACATTCTTTATTGTTTTTTTTAGCTAACTACGATAGGATTTTGAGCCATCCAAACCATTTCCATTGTTCTATAAAAAAGTTATTCTGCGTAAACTGAACATTTTACATTTCTCCATTTTGTCATCTAGTTTACACGGTAAACTTTGTTTTCTATACATACAACAACTTTGATTATTGATTAACAATCAAAGTATAATAACTAGCCAAACAATTACAAAAAATATCAAATATTGAGAAATATTTGAACGAACGCTTCCATCTTTGCCTGCGAATTTTTGTACGCCTATGTCTTCTACCTTAAGGTTTGTTTGGAAGAGATCGCTACCACAGCGATAAGATCTTCTATTGGGTTCATAATTACTTCTGTCTATTAATCTTACGGTGCACAAAAACGTATATTGTATTGTAAATATAAGAATTATTAACAAAAGTATTTCATATTAAAACTAAAAAGAACACTATGTTTACTCGTACGGTAAATATCAAATTTTTATAAACACTAAAAAGTTTTGTAGTTATTAACGATCCCGTAGCCCAGTTGATAGTGACTCTGCTTGCCGAGTGAGGGGGTCCCGGGTTCGATTCCCTGCTGGGATAGATATTTATGTGACAGACAAATTATTGTTCTCGGGTCATAGGTGTTTGTAACGTCATATTTGTGTATGTCCATTCCATCTGCAACACACGGAATCCTAGTGCGGGGGTGTGAGTGTGCAAACGTTTATTTTATTTTTAATTTAACGTATGACTTATACTACAGCTAATTGAATTTATTTACTTCCAAAATGAAACTATCGAAATGTAATAATTAGAAAAATGTAAAGTTAATTTACTTATAGACCGTTATTCCTTAGCGCGACCGAAATGCAACAATATCATTATTTCTCGTTCTTTAAAGGAATTTCTTGCAGTCTTTATCTCTTTAAATCTAATATGATTCTGGTTGTAGTTTCAAAACAGCCTTAAACACATTATTAATGACACTTCTTAATGCTGTCAGTAACCAACAGGTATTTTTAATAATTTTAAACTTTCAGTTCATGAATTAGTTTCCAAACCAATTGTGGAATGTTCTTAGGAATCAGGTAAACTCAACTAATAAAACGAAGCCTCTTTCTCCTCATGAATAAAATTAGATTGATCACGTTTATTTCGGAAATTTATAACTACAGACATTTAAAGCTTTCATTTTGTGTATAACACGGTTACGATTCAAAGATAAATATAATTATGTTCTGTAGTAGAAGTGAAATTTACAATTAATTAACATTTCATTCAAATCATTTACAAATCGTCATAAATCGGAAACACTTACGCATATTAATAATGTATGGCGCCATTAAACTGAATCAGTTGGTCGAAACTCGAACTGTCGTTTGTTAGAATCAAATCAACGCGACGCGGCGCCACGCAATTAGGACAAGCATTCTCAAACATAACCATAACTTTCATTCGTATATAAAATTTACCTTCGATGTAATTATTAATTAACCGTGGAGAATCTTTATATTCTCTCAGATAAGAATATTCAGAAATATTCTAAAATGAGTGAAACCGATACCGGTAAAATCCCTACGTTGTTATTAAAACATCTTCCACATTTTATATTCCGCTTAATATGTTGCCACTGTTACTCATAGTTCATCATCACAACCCATAATTTTCCTATAGACCCACAGACTGGGAGGGGTCAAGATCATAATACGTACCTTTACCTTTAATAATAATAAGTACCTTCTTTTTACCTTCTTCTCATTTCCTGGCCGACAACGCATCAGTGATACCTTTGGTCTTACTGATGTCCACGGGCGACGATGACCACTTACCATCAGGTGGCTCGTCTGCTCGTTTGTCGGCTATTGTCATAAAAAAAAATCCGCCACGCTGGTCAGTGTATGGGCAGGCCTTTGAGATTATTATGGGAATTCTCAGATTTTCTTATGTTTTCTCTAATCAAAGTAAGTGATGAATAATTATTTACCATTAAGCTTATTTTTATCGGGACATCTAAATCATGGCTCGAATATTTATGAAGATGCTTAAAATGTTTTTAAGTAAAGCTATGTTTTAAACACTTCCTATTTAATTAACATCGCATCGACCTTTCTTCGCCATTTCTTCGTTTTCTTTTGTATTTCATTTGATTTTGCGTGCTCGCAATCGATTCGGAGAGTGAACTATGAATCATTAGAATTTCCTTGACAAAATAATGACGAGTGTTATAAAAGTGATATCTATTTTATTTGTATATATTGTGTATTCCATTTGTAAGGCTTCTTGGGAGAACTGTATGGTTTATCAACTTTATAGATATATTATTATTCTTATATAATCTAAACTAAACATTTATTTTTAATTTGAAAATGTTAAATTTGGATACTACTTACTTACTATCAAAATTTCAATCTTTAGTAGATATCGATATTAAGATGTTTCTTTCTATACAGTCTGATATCTTATAACACTTAATTGCAAATTATTCATGCATAGTCCATACTGTAAAAACAAATGCATTACAACAAAACCTCTTATACTCGTACACTCGTATCAAATTAGATACTTGTTTTGTTCATCCTGTTTCCAATCGTTCTGAGTTGATAATGGAACATAAATTTTATAGAAACCCAAAACCCAGGTAAAAGGGCTGAGAATTCCTCTACAGATTTTGTTGAATTTTATTTTATGAGCGCGGATTGAGAAGGATTTATAAAGGTACCTTCATAGAAATTGTTTAAACACAATATTTTGCTAAGTGCTACCTTCTGTTCCAGTTAGTGGTCCGTTCACCGAACGAGGCATCCCAAGTTCGATTTTTGACTAACGAAAATATTTATTTAACACGTAATCAGTTGTTTTCTATTTTTGATTTCATGTGACGTCCATTTTGGGAAGTTAGTGCGGGGATGTGACTTTTAGTTATTTATATTTTAAGCGTGATTGAATTAAGTAAGCAGTGCATAATTGAATCGATTGAACAATATAATTAATATCCGCACAGAAATGTGTCTTCCACCCCATAAGACTGATGTTGTAATATTAATTTTAAATCTTATCGAATAATCTCTAGATCTTATTCAATGACTAACTGATATAACACAAAGGAAACCTATGGTTAAGAAAAATGAAATTTTCCTCATACTATATAACTTGGATGAGCACTAAGCATTTAAAAAAAATCCTTTCAGTTGTTGAAATATTATATAAAAGTTTATTTATAATCCTTATTAGTAAAAAGCTTCATTATCATTCAATACAAATAGGTAATATATATATTTAATTATATTAATCTTTAAAGGCCAAAATTGGAAAATTGTAATTCTTTAAACTATAGTTTCAATGTATTTGATAATTCTAATTAGCTTACTAGGTATTTTTTCCATTAACACCTAGCGAAACAGGCGGGTTATAAGTAATACAAGTAATATTTTGCAGGACATGTGTTTACTGATATAACACGGTAGCCACTTCTATCCGTGCTATGGTACCATAAAACATAACTGTTAAAATGTTGATATAAAGCTTGGTCGAGCGGCTTCCGCGCACGTCACTCTCCATCGCGCTCTACGCATGCGCACCCGTTTTTGTGCTTATGACGTTGAGTTTAAAAAGTGTGCAGTTGTAAAAAGTGCATTCAATTGTTACAAGCAGCATGTAAGTATTGTTATTTGTTGTGCCGGAGTTATATTTGGCTTCATATTTTTACATCACTAGCCCTTACATCGTTTGGTAAACAATGTTCGCATGACACTTATTACTATGTATGCCACGCTGTTTCTAAAATATGTGTATTTTAGATATTACGGACGTCTGTCTAATATTTTATGAGCAAATCTAACTTGTTTGCTAATACGAATCATGCTCATACTTAAGCAAACCTGCTTAGTGAGATCACTAATAAGTCTAAAAATAATTATGATCAAGGTAGAAAATATTTCAAGATCTGCAAAAGATAAGTTAAAGAAGAAAAAGCTTAGAGGTTCATATTTATATTAAGTTACATAATTTATAGTGGTGAAGAAACAATGTTGGGTTGCATTAATTTATCATACAATGAGGAAACAGGTCATATTAATCTATGCGGGTATGGTACTCCTCAGTTGCATGTACGGATATATGATCATGATAATCGCAAAAAAATACGAAACTTAACGGAAACAATTTGCTTTTACATTTAAATAAATTGAATTTAGAAGTTGTTGTGTTAAATTATTATTATTAGTTATATATATTATACTTGTTGACAGCCCTCGCTCGCTTCAGAAAACTACGTCTGATGCTTAGAAATAGCGCCTGCATTGTTTTACGACTGGCTTTTTCTCGGTTTGTGAATTAGCAATCTATTTTTATTTTATTTATGTACAGAATGTAAAGAAACAAACTTCAAATATCAAGTGATGCTTACTGCAAAACATTGGCGACGACCATAGTGAAATCGGTTAAGCCGATTCTGAGATTAGCGCGCACGAACGCACAGAAAAACAAACAGACAACAATTCTGACAAGTATTGTTTTGGATTCTATTGCATTAATTGAGGCTCTTAATAATAGGTTTTTCTCATATATTCTTCGTGTACAAGAAGCGATCAGTTAAAATTTTATTATATGTATAAATTAGTTAAATTAGATTAAAATTATATAAGATAAGATTAGATCTAATTGATTAATTAATTACAATAACCTAGTTAATACACAATACCATACAATACTATAATAATAATATACCTAAAGTCCCTAATAGGAGTTATAACCAGTCCTAACTTGTATCGTTATTTTTGTATAATATTTATACAATTATAAACTTAATTAGTTACAGCATAAAACCTTAAATTAATTTATAAGAAATTTTACTATGTTTGTGCCGATTTTGTGTAATCATAAATATTATACGTGTAATGATCATAGAAGCAAAGGTTTTTATTATGATTGTATTCAATTTTTTCAGTTTACAAAAAGGGTGCATCATCGTTAGATGCAGCATAAGATGCGGCAGATCATCTTTGGTAAGTTTAATCTTCAGCTATCATTAATTAATGACCACTTCTGAGAAGTGACTACAATGAGAAGGATTTATTACATAAATTATTAGTGTTAAGGGCAAAGTGTAAACTGACGAACATGAAACATATTTGACAATGTTATAAAAACTCTAGGCGAGATACACGCAGTACATCGTTGTTAAAACATCGGGTAAACATAATATCAGTTTAAAATAACTACTCCACTTATTAACATTTATGTATCTTCTTTTATTGTTATATCATTAACTTATATCATCTTTAATGTTATTCCATGTGATCTATAGATGTTCTTTAGCATCCGCCGACGGGTAATCTATTCTTGAGTTCTTCTATGTTATTTTGACTAAGTTATTTCCAGATGACCGAGATATAAAGCCTTGCCTTATTCGAGCAGTGTCATGCCCATGAACAAGATCACTATCAATAGCAAATTAATGCATATTAAATCTGAAATCTTTGAAATTATTACACCTTTAATGTGACTATTTTCAATGTGTCATAATAATAATGTTCTTAAGTAAAAGTCTAATTTAGGGTAAACTTAAACACATCTCATCAAATAAGAGGCTGTGAACATTTTTTGTAATTGCGTTTACTTTTTCGCACGAATTTAGGGTACTATATGAAAATAGTTTTTGTAAACGGCTTTCTGCTGTAGACTTATCAAGAATTGTATCAGTTCTTACTCAATAAATACTATTAATGGCCTCATAAATTTACCATGCTTTTTGCAGGTCATAATGTTATCGCCGTAGGCTGCGGAGCCGCCAAGCTTTGATTTATTCTGAGACGCTAAAATCTCAACACTACCTCTATCAACGTTTTATGCAATCCCTTGATATAATGATTTATGGTTGATTGAACCTGTTATTTTTATTTGTTGGCCAGAACACCTGTGTATTCTAATTTAATAGACCCCGTTATATGTTTATTTTATGATGTTATTTTTATATTTGCTTTATAATCGTAGTTCTAATGAATTGAAGAATTTTTTTGCAATATTTAGTTTTAAAACGTTAACTTGAAAAATAATTTGCAATATGAAACAATCTATTCTCAAAGTTGTTACACGAGATCATATTATTTTCAATTTAAATGGTTTAAAAAAATAACAGCATGTTTTGTCTCATAAGTGAAAAAGGATACCTTTGCATAGTGAATTATGGTTAATTTGAATTTTTACTTCTTTATTTTCATCCGCTGACGTGCTGCATCGCCTGACGAGCTATTGTCAGGATTTTACGTGAGAATAATAAAAATGTCAGCAGTCATTTCCATTCAATTGTTAGCGAAAAAATATTAAATACTGTTAATTGTATTTAAATATTGCTCGTATTAGCGCTGAGGGTTTTCTTGGAATAAGGCTAGCACGCTATCTGTTTGCAAAACTGCAGTTTTATGGTATAAATACATAGAAAAAAAAATCTGATTATTCTTATGTTATGAGATTTTATTACCTATAAGAGCAAAAATACTAGAAGAGATATATCGAAATAAGATATTGCAAAAAAGATATTTTACATTGGTTGCAAGAATACTTTCCTAGGAGGTATGTGCGGAATTGTTGCAAACGTAAGATCGGCAAAACCAATCTGAAAATGTATTTTCCATGGTACGTTATACCGAGTCTTACATTAAATAAGTTATACTATTAAAATATATTAAAATGTCTGGATTTTAACAGAAATAAATCTTTACAAATCGTTACACTATTTGTAATTTTTTGAATATCCCTGAATTATCAAGTAAAAGAAACTATTAAAAAAACTGATTTCAAAAAACGTGCTACAAATAACACACAGTCTATACAGATACTATATACATTACATAGACACTATACAGTAAAGTTTTTAAGTTTGTCCTTTTCGATTATCAGGATTTAATACTGTAAATTATATGTTACAATTGACGCCGAAAGTTTCGCGTGTCCCAAAAAGTTATTCAAAGCATTTAGAACTTAACGTTTTTATCATTTGTTAGCGAAGTCGTTCGTTATTTGCATTTCCACGTAATCACGTCCAGGCTTCCGCACTTGCCGCCGATGGATGGATATTCGTAACAGCAAAGATATATAATGCATAGTCGGCCAGAAAGAAGCCGGAAGCCCGCTTATGCTCTGGCTCTGCGGCGTTATTATAGAAACACATTAAAACATTTCACAATTAATGTAAAAGGAGGGTGATAACTAGCCACACTAGTGAGGAATTCTTCCACATTCAACAAATTGGTAGTAGAATATTTTACAACATTCCTACATTAGTTTCCAGCAAAAAGCGCAAAAGCCAGGTACCTCAAGCCCAGCTCAAAAAATATATTCTCGAATAGCTGTAGCACGTTCAAGTTATCTTTAATTCAATATTGTTTGCTAACCGTACCTAGAGAGTACAATAGCTTAGGGTCAGTTCAGTGCGTTCACCGCTTACCTGTGCCTTACTCGAGTAAGTCTGTTTATTGCACGGAAATAATTGTGTAAATTTGTATAGTTTACCCTACAATTAGTCTTAACTCATACTGGTTTATGTTGACAGAGCGATGCAGTATAGTACAAGTAAATATGAGCTTTAAATGGTCAGAAATTAAGTCACTTTTCTGTGTCTGATGCTGATTTATTTTTTATTGCAGACTGGATTTTAATGTTTTTTTAATATAATTTTATGAACTGCTTTCAAACGTCTAGGGGGCCCGATGGTTAGTTTAATAAAATTAAAAAAATATATCAAATACCTTTTAACAAAGAAAAAATGTGACCGATTTTATTCAAAAATATAAACATAATATTCTTGCATATTATGTTATGTTTTGCTTTTAATTATGTAGATTTTTTTATAAATTATTATTTTTTACATTAATTTACTTACAATCGGTAATTATTTCAATATCCAACATAGCTCTATGGTTATGGTCATAAATTATAAACGAAACAATTATCATTTTATGAGAGGGATAATCATGTTTGATATCGGTATAATATTAAATTTGTACTTAATTATAGATCTTGCGTTTACTATCACGAAAATAATATGTTCAGTTAATTAACTGCCATAAAAAATCCCATTATAAAACGATCCTTAAAATAATTTACTTCTTGTTTTTATAAGAATTTTATATTATTGCCTTCTCCTCTCTCTGCCTATCCTCGGGTCGCTTTAGGACATTTGTGCTTTAAGTTTACATATAAAACCTGCGTCCGAAACAATTGTTATAACTTTTTATGTAATCAATAATTGCCAAGATGACAAAATTTTACTGTTTAGGAATCGATTTTCAGTTCTACAAAATTAGAAACATATTATTTTATTGAAATAGTTGTAGAATCGCAGTCTTAAACTTTACATACTACCCTCATACTAGACTTGTCACAATAATTCCAGTGAAATTTGGTAAGTAAGTGTCATCTAGATCTATTCAGTGGTTTTCGCGTAATGCGATATCAGACAGATAGACACACAAAAAATCCCAATAAAAGTGAAAATTATTCATTATTATTATTAATGTACAATTGCCGTAACGACGCGAAGTGAGTACACAATATGCATGTAAATGACATTTTCGTTGAAAGATAGATCATTACTACATCTTTTAGTTACTGAAAATTATTAAAAAGTATCCATTATTAACATTTACAATCGTCAAAATGAGGTTTGGATAACGCTAGTATAAAAGCAGAATGCAGGTTGACGTTGGCACTGGCGAGTCACAGTCAGGAGCCCAGGAGGATCTAACGGCGCCAGTGAATGAATGTCGGTCGGTTATACACAACTTACTTTTATGATTTTAGGTTTTATAAACATCTCATAAATAAATCTCATAAACATTCTTTATAAATGTATTTTTGTTATAATTATGTTTTTAGGAAAGATAAAGATCATTTTGTACCGAATTAATATGTCTCGTGAATATCCCATTAACAATTATGTGAACAATGTAACTCAAATGAGTTGTATTCTGATTGATTAATTATCTGTAATCAATAAATACTCTTTGACAAGCAAAAATACACAACATTTATGTAAAAAATATGCACATTATTTAATATTGTTAAAATTTGACTTTAAAAAGAGTTATTTAGTGGTGAAAGTCCAATATTAACAAACAAACTGCCCTCCAAAGATTACCATACAATATTGAATGCTTAATGACAGCTTTAAACAATAATTGTAAAATAAATCTGATCTTACCTAAATCTAAAAAACACATTCTTACGACAAAATAACGCTTCCACGTACGATCTCATTGAACAGTTAGGTAACCGCTTTCTATTTGTTGGAACTACTCAAGAACGTATATTATTAGAAAACAGCCGATTATTAGCAATCTGACTCGATAACATACTGTAATGAAGTATGTTGCATTTGATGCAGTTATGCGGGTAAATGCAAGCAAACCGCTACATGATCTCGACCTACTTGGCCATGGACTTCGCACGAGAACCAGTTCCATGGATTTCATGACACAGATAAACGAGATATTATCTCGGCTATAAACTAGGATTAATATCCTACATATAACAAGGTAATCCTTGTTTTCATTTACATACATACATAGAAACAATATTTTTATGGATACGAAAAACCGCAATTTCTAAGTTCATCCCCAATTAAGTATTAAAACTATTTGTTTTAGTGAAGGAAAACATCGCTAACATACCTATGTTTCTATATTCTTTTCTAAGTTTATATACGTTCAGTCTTTCAGAGTATGTCTCTGCATTTAAAGTGTGTCGGCTTACGACTGTTAACATTATTTATGGTTTTATTTTTTTTTACTTTATTGACACTAAAAGGGTATAAATGCTGTATAGCATCGTTGGCCTCTTTGTTCTATCTCCAATTTGTCGTCAAATATTTGTAAAAATACTTGTAATATAACTGTGTTGGGTTTTAAGACTGGTTTAAGTTATAATTAAGTGTATTTTAATTAATTGTTCTTTTATTTAAACTTTCTTAGACAGTGGCAATGGGTTCAGCTAGCTCAAGTTAATTAGAAATTATAAGTTATTGATAATGTTAAAGTTGAAGCTATCTGCGAAGAACTTTAAGCTATTAGTGGATCAATACATTGTTGATTGTGGTGGCTAAGAGCGCACTCCACTACGCAGGGGACTCCAGGGAAATATTTTTCCTTTTGATTGACTATACAGTAATAATGTAATTTTTGTTGGTTTAGTATTGCTAGCCACTGCGGGTTTCGCGAATGCTGGATGGCTCCGTCGCGGGCGCTCCGACCAGCCTAAAGAAACAAGTTTTGTCGGTGAAGCGACTAATGAGCTATCGACGGCTCTTCTGCAGGTATGGTTTGGGGACTGAAATTAATGGTAATGGTAAAAATGGAAAGGTTTTAGAAACTTCAGAACAATTGCTTAATAAGATACCCATTAAACATATAGGTAAAAAGAGAGAAACATCCAAAAGTTTGTAAAGTGTAGATGCACTGTTCAGTGTAATTTACGCTTTAGATCATGTTTTATAATATATATAAGTATATATTTTATTTCAGGGATATATTAATGATGATGAGAATATTGTGTTTTCACCACTTGGATATTCTGTTATTCTTGCAATATTGGCTGAAGGAGCACGAGGTGAAACCAGAAATCAACTGGTGACGGCACTGCATCTCCCTGATGATCCAAACGTAACGAGAAAGACGTTCCGGTACATCATGGAAAGGCTTAAATTTAGAAACGAGTACGAATCAAATCAACCAGAATTTAAAAATTATTTCTATATCTACAAAAATTATACGATAAACGATGAATACAAGAAAATTTTGGAAGATTATTACCTCACAGAAGTTAGATCGGTTGAACAATACACAGACAAACTTGATGATGATCATGATAAAGACGACGAAAAAGTGAAAAAAGGTAATGGAAAGAGTGAAGAACTTTCTAAAATTATGCCACCCAAAGAAACATACGAAAAACTTATAACGTTCACTGTTGACGATAAACCAGAAAAAGTTGATGTATCCAAATTTGAATATAAGCCTGCCAAAAATATTAAAGAAAAAATTAAATTAGTTAAGACTAATCAAAAAAAAGAAGAGTTTGGCGATGAGGAGGAGACAATGGTTGCTGTTGAAGCAAGGAATCATGCAAGAAGCCTTAGATTAACGCAAGTTAAAGATGACATCACTGCAAGCATCTCGATAAATGGCATTGGAAAAAAATCTACTAAAAGTAAGTATTTTAAATTCAAATTTTTTCAAATTCAAAATCATTTAATCATATAGCTATTATGTCAATTCACTTGCACACGTCATTTTTTGCCTCTACTACCGTTTCGAAAAGGTTCTTTAACACCGAGGAGAAGAAACGGCAAATGAAACTCCTCAGCACACCTTTTAA
>DWPT01003163.1:0-14869 GCA_018251895.1 Agathymus mariae mariae | reverse complement strand
TAGCCAGGCAGGCTTCACGGAAAGATAATAATACCAATAATAATATTAACGATTTAATAATAATATTGATAATATAAACTTTACGCAAATCCGTACCACCAAGCAGGCTGGCTTCTGTCGCCTCTTACGACACCCTGTTCTGCCAGCGTGGGATTGGACGACTAGAATTAACATTGTTTCAAATTATTGCTTATATTATTATAAACAACTCAATTGTAAGGGAATTTTTATAATACCAAACATATTTATGTATGTGTCGTGTAACTTACATAAACTTTTAGAAATTATGAATGGACAAGACATAAGATAATTAAAAAAAAATTTTCATTAATAATCTTAATATTGATCTATAATTTAACCTACTTTAATCGATGAAATGCACGTCTTTATTCAACTTAATAACAAATGGCGACGTAGTTGAGTTGTATATTTTTATTAATTTGATAAACATGTATTATACAATGACAAAAAATATTTTTAATTATTACATAAATCCGTAACTAGTACCGGTTCTGAAGTTAGCACCTAAGAAAAGTAATGAAATGAAGAAAAAATTTACACAGACCTTTTTGAACTATTCAATTTAACAATACAACTTCATCGAATCTTAACATCCTACAACAATACAGAGCCGGAACTCTCGCACGAACACTTTGTCCCGACCGGAAATAATCCGGAACTGTACAGCCGGCAGGTATACTGCCCTAAATGCCGCTCTAGCAGGTAATTACCTGTTTTAAGTTTTTATAAAAATTGGCTTAACGTTAATAGGGAACTTTGAAAATGTTGTTTTTCTATAAGACCAGTGTCTACCCTCCTACTGAGATCAACGAGAGAGGGCGAATTTAGTGTTTGCATGCAGAGGGTAATGCCTGGTACTAAACAAAAACTACAATAACTAAAAGGCATTAAGTAATAAAGTAAACTCATTTACCTCTCTACAAGTAATTCTACTGTACAAATTGATTTAAGTAACTTTAAATCAATTTGTACAGTACTTGTACTTGTAAGTATGTCGGTGAAAACGGTGTTCGCTACCGAGGATTACAGGTGAGGAATATGACCTCAGCCCTCAGGAAACAATAGTCTATGATCGATGATGCGACATTCACGAGCTACTCTACGACGAACCTATTACAATATTGGCAATGAAATCAGGTTGTAACCACCGAAGCTACCCCTTGCAACTTTACAGATAGGGTGCGGATATCGTTTATATAAGCATTTATCCAGATATTTTTGTAAACTTGTGACATACTAATCCGTCTAGTTCTACAGTACATTTGGATAATAACAATGAAATTAACTTACCACCTGTCCGACCTCATTGTAGTTGCGAATGAACTCGAAGGACCAAATATATTTGTGTCAATGTAATGTTAATCCTTAAAGCGTTGAGATATGTCATGAGACAGTTATTAGCGGTGGTACCAACTATTATTTATCTATAAGGATTAGGTAGTCCAGCAGATATTATTCTGATCTATAAATGTAGAGTTATAGAATATTAAGTTAATAGGTTGACTGTAGCGCAATCTATTCAGTTCTATCTAACAGGGTTGCCTAACATGAGTATTCCTATTACATATATTAATAATGTCGTAACAAGTTTTGTGTTTCATTGTGAAATGCGAAGATATCGATGAATCTAACAAATGTCGTTTCACTTCATCCTCACGGGTCTTCAGTGGTCATGCATCTGAGATCTTCCCGAGTCTTCACTAGTCTATAGACGTAGAACAAATAACTCTTGTATGATTTTGTATGTTGTCTTGTATCTTCTTGTATGTTGCATGTGTATGATGCTGTTTCCCACCGGTCAACTAAACGTTTAGACACATCCCTGGACTAGGTTTCCCTGTGTGGCCGGCGATGCAGACGTACAATAAAACTTGTGGACAAACATTTGTCGTTCATATAAACGGCCCAACAGAGAATCGTAGCCGAACCGTTTATTATCATGTATTTTGTTGACACTTGGGTGAAGCATTAACAGATACGATACGTACCGCTATAGGCGAGTTATTAGGAAATTCTATATTTAAAATCTACATATTTTTTTACGCATACTCGCTTGTCAACAAAGTAACATAATGATGTTACTTACTACTATTATCAGTAAAAAATATCAATATTTTGATTTAATATAAAGAATAACACATTTTGTAGACATACTAATAAATCCCAGCCTGACTAGCTACTACCCTTCTGCTTGAGTTGGTCGTATTGGGGCGGCAAAGAATACTCCCCCAATTCCATGCTGGCAGAACAGGGTGTCGTAAGAGGCGACAGACGCCAGCCTGCTTGGTGGTAGGGCTTTGCTTAAATATCATATTATCATTATTATAGCCTTTCCGTGTAGCATGCCTGGCTAGCTACCACCCTTGAGTCAGCCACCAAACGACTACATGTGTTTCGGCTGGGGGCTTGAGAGCCAGTACTTCCTTTCTTTCTTGGCCGTCAACACATCAGTGATGCTTTTGGTGTTACTAATGTCCATGGGCGAAAGTGACCACTTACCATCAGGTAACTCGTCTGCTCTGTTGTCGGCTGGTAACTTTAAAACGAATTAATAGACAATAACTTGCGTTTAAATTGAGGCACTTCGAAATTAGAATGATTATAACTGGTCCGAGACCAAACTATAACTAGTTAGTGTTCGTCAAACAGTCAGAGTTGTCATACTCATGTGTCAATTAGTTGACAATAATTGAAACGTCACGTAGTTAATTGCAATATTAAATTTGTCCATTACCGTACATAATAATAATCATAAACTGGAAACCTTCTAGACGAGCTGTGAATATTGCAGAAATCCAAATTCCCATTTGTATTGTGTAGTTTTTAAATATAAATAAAAAACTAGTAAGGTGAGCTACTATCTTAAATTAAACTCAGATAATACTGCAGTTAACCTGAATTCATGTTATTCAAACATAGCGTATATTGATATTACATGACTGACCATAATTGTCTGTTATTGGTGGTCGAAGATTGTCCTGTTCAGCACTGGAACAATATCGTGATTTAAGTTCATTCCTACATTCTATTTATAAAATTCTATACAATCAATTTTTATATTACAAGATTAAGTGTCAATTACCAGTACACGCACGTTTAATTTAGTTATTATAAATTGATATATCCTTTGTAAGAGAGGTGGTGGGATTGTAGCAAAATATATTAATACTTTATAACAATGCATATGGGCATTAGTACCCCATGCATCAACTTGTCATCGGTGGGCACTTACACCAGAGCGGAACCGAACCGGAAATCGAACCCAGGACAGCGGGTCGCGTGGCAAACATCCGACGGCGGTCACTAACCCCGCCGAGACGCGGTGAGGCGTAGGATCTCCACCAGTAATTATGCAAAATCGGGATATAGTACTGAATTTTATGTGAGTAATTTTTGTTGAAATAAGTTTATATACGTATGATTAAAATAGTACTATAAAAATGAAATTTGTAGGTAGATATATATATATATATATAAGAAATATTATTTATATAAATATAGAAAACAAACACCATTTATTGTTTTTTTCAGAGGTGAAAATTGTTCGAAATATCATTGCAATCAATAAGTACCTTAATCTTTTGCGGTAACCACGAACAGAGTTACTTAAGTAAATTGAGTTTAATCCTCTAGTTTATGTTTAAAACATCATTGGTACTTCATTTTCTATTATTCTTAATTATAATGTTAATTATGTGTACGGTACAGAATAATGTTAGGTGTCAGAACAAAATGCTTGGACAAAATGAACTGCAATATACAGTGGCATTTCAGAACAAATGCGAACCATTTACGTCATTAGTATTACAATTCAATATTCAATTCGATATCAGGTGTAAAACGAGTCGAATCCGATTCATATTGCGAAACGTGGTGGCTGTACATAAGAGACCAGCTTGTCGGCGGAGGGGCCGCACGAAACTGGGGTTCGGTGGCTTTTTTCTCTCGTCGAAGCATCCGCCCGCAGCGAACCTTTATCCCATAGTTTTCGCGCTCACCCCTATTACCGAGCTGATGGCGTTTGATTATATTGATTACAGCTTAATATTGTCGAACGCTGGCAGCCGAGTGTTTTGTTCTGTTACTTAGAAACTGAGGTATTAATGTTGTGATTTTTCTTAAAGTTATTAATTAAGTTACTTATTGTGTTTTCTTTTACCAAAGAAGGCGAGCGTTCATGAACAAAGGTCTGATAATTAAAGCGTCATATTTTGAGCACTCTGAAAAATTTTAAGATGTATTAGATGCGTATAACGCGTGAAGCTTTGCATGATGAGCTGTATTTTATTTTATGTTC
Source organism: Agathymus mariae mariae (assembly GCA_018251895.1). Lineage (NCBI taxonomy): Eukaryota > Metazoa > Arthropoda > Insecta > Lepidoptera > Hesperiidae > Agathymus > Agathymus mariae. Next base: position 10,551 of record DWPT01003163.1, on the reverse strand, counting down.
GAATGTAAGAGAAACTTTGAACTTAATTCTCATGTGCTTCCAGTTGTCCAAGTTACAATTTTGAACTAGTATTAAGAACCAATGAGAGCATAATAATTTTATAACTGAAACCTGGTATTAACATTTACCAATGTCTAGTATTGATAACAACTAACACCTGGTATTAATAAAGAGACTTAGTTAATGTTCACTAAAATAACGAATAACCGACAGACGACTCTGTTGCTTTATGTCAAAGATGTAAGTATGTAACTGCTACTAATATATGTATGTATGTATGTACTAACATACATGTATTATTATTATTAAAGTTTTCACCAAACTTTTCGACGTTTATTTAAAATTTTATTAAGAAGCGATCAGGTAAAAATAATGGTGCACAGGGGACTGAGCATTCTAAATAAGAATTATTTAATTTACGACGAAACTAGAAAAAATACAAGAAAAGTTATATTGAGTTGCATGAAATTGTTTCTTTAGACTTTACACATTGTTTGGTTTATATTAAAATTGCCGCAGACAATAATCTTTTAATTATTTATTATACCAAATCCGGAAATGTATATAAATTATTTATTTATATATATATATACATATAAACTTTAACTTTTAAAAATACTTTAACTTCATTAAATTCTATATTTTAATTGTAAATAACGTAATCGTCACTTTTAAATTCGCCCTCCAGTTTAGAAAATATTAACCGTCTTTTTTGCATGATAACTTAATAAGCATGTAATTTCCAAATTTATTTTACATTGAAAGCAAGGACTCGTTAAGATCAAAAGCTCGAGATCGTAAACAGTTTTGTTATGAATTATTCGTATTTTAATCGATTATTGATCGAATGTTTTATACAATCGGACGTAACGTTGGTGGGATGGGTAGCGTTCGAAACGTGCACGTAGGCGAGGTACGAGAGGGCGGGTCGTAGAGGATTATAACGCGAACTGGTACACGCTAAGTTAACAAACCTTAGGAAACTATATAATTTATTGCCTGCTTTCATTGTTAAAAGCTTTTTTTTTTTAAGTTTTTCGTGCAATTAAATCTAAATTACTAGGTACATTTTACTTTTAATATCTATGCACCCTTATCAAAGTTCGGTTGAGAACGAGGCTGGCATACGGCATTCTAATCACATTTCTTCCTACGGTCTTTTAAAAGTAAACCTAGGTTCATGTTGCACCGAACAACGTTTCCGAGACAGAGACCTGCCAAATATTTGCTCTTGGTCTGAGTTTGTGTCCGCATGTAAATTTGTTTGTGTCCGATAGTCGATACAGCATAAATTCCAGAAGCCGTAACGTAGGTGGAATATATTAGTACCGCATTACATGATAACCATGGATAAATTATATCTTGTATACTTTACCATAGACAGAGATCTATAGAAGGACCATAATGAAACAACATTATTTTTCGCGACTGTCTCTGTGACATTTTTCAACTTTTGACTACTCTAATTTTTTATTTGCTACCTCAGAAAAAATGTTATTATTTTAACTTGCAAATTTTCAAATAACGCTCCACTGGGTGTTTTATAATAATTTTCTTATAAATATATTGATTTCTGATTTTTTGTGCTACCTGACTTGGTATATTGTTATGAGGTGTGTACGCAATTTTCAGTTGTAGATACCGCTTACCATGCGGTGGTACGGCTGCTCGTCTATCAGCTGTAAAGCCTGGGAACGTGCAAGAGATTTTTGCTGCTAGCATTTGCCCATCCATGTACCAAACGACCTCGCCCGCAGTACCTAAAGATTAGCTGGCATATTAAAAAATGTTTTATACATTTCCCACAATCCAGCTCTAGCCAATAATCTTTGTCTGTTATTTCTATCTCGCTCTATTACAATTAAAACGCTTGTCTTTCTTTTTCTGTTGTGTTAGCGATCATTCCTTCCTTATAATATATTATCTTTCTATAGTAACTTAAATATCTATTGACATGCTCAGTTCTATTGTTTAGCTTCGTAAACTTAACATAGCATCACTTAAAAAAATGTTGCTATTTATTCAGCACTTCGTTGGTCATTCATAGGAATTGAAGTTAAATCTGGGTTCACTTTGGAAAAGAGGAAACTCAAATATAACTGCTGTGGTATTAAAAATTTACAGGCTGTTATAAAGCACTAAAGTTCTTAGGACTGGATAAGAGATGGCGCCACATGTTTGAAAGTCAGTATAGATATTGAATTAGTATTAATCAACTTTGCAACAACCAATGTGGAAACGCTTGATATTATTAACAAAAAATCAATCTCCATGGGAGGTGGTTTCTACTTACAATAAAAAGACCATCTACTCGTTTGTTGACTATTGCTACAACAAAAGATTTTTGTATAAAGCGTCTACCAAACAGTTTTGGAGCAACAAGAGATCAAATTCTCCACGGTAACGAGGAGAGATTCTTTGTGTTATACTGCTCATTGAAGAAATGAAGCTGTTTTCTTTCGCGTTTTCGTTACTAAATTAATTAAAAATCAGCAAACATGCCATATGTACGCACTGTGATTCTAACAGTTTGAAAAGTTTAATTTAATAGTACGATTTCGAACAGTACATATCGCTTCAAAGGCCGCTCAGTAGTTTAGGTTAAGATCAAGATATGAATAGACAAACAAATAATAATTTGGAAAAAGAAAATTCAAGTCAAGAGACATTACAAACAACAGAACCCAATTTGCAATACGATTAAAATCAAATTTTTATTTTTAATGTTCAGATACAGCTTCATAGTAATATTATAATAGGTAGCATATCCAATATAGACCTTTATTTAATTACTTTACTCGGTTGCTGCGCTACGGTAATTATATACTTATGAATTGTGTGTAAATGAATATAGTGAGATGTACCACATAGCAAGAATTGCATCAATATCAACATGACAGAGTCAAATGCTACACTTATTTACGATAGATCTACGCATAATAGTTATATTAGTTGGCTGTATACTAGGTGATTTCGAATGATATCATGTTACTGTTTTAGATGGTTTAATTTTTGTTGCTTCGTCATAGTTTTGACAGTTCTCTATGACAAAGAACTATTTAATACTCTATATTTCTTTATATGTGATTTGTAGCTTGTCATTTTGTCAATTACATTGACGTAAATATCTGTGGATGAAAAATTGTTTCTGATTATTTATACTAGCTTGTAAGATATGCATTATAATTTATAAGAATATAAACGAAACGGATTAAAAAGAGAAAAAAAATTTTACAGGTGTGAAGTGTTTTATGGGATTTTATTTACTAACAACTCCTCAGTAGCCACCCAATGTAGGGAGATCCGGGATCTCGTTTGAACCGGTTCGTCCCTTGCGCGATGTCCTATGAGTTCCCCGGAGGGCTGTACGACTCCCTTCAAGTAGCAAATGTAATTTGCAGCCACGATAATGTTCGTTTCATCTAGCGAAGTTTTTATATTAGTAGCTTCTTCCAAATGTTAACTATAAAATTAAATAATTAGTCTATTGTTGGATAGGTTAGTCACTGAAAAGGCTAGAATAAAAGATATAAAATAAGAGTTCGCTAGGCGGTTATAAATTTTTGAGTCTTCTGTATTGAGTTGAAATGGAGAAGAAACATTTTTTAGTAATAGAGTTGGACGTTCAGTTCTTTAAAGACATCATTGGATTTAATGGGAGTAGGTATTATTGTATTGGGCAGCGTATCGAACTAAACCCTTAACCGATCTCATTGTGAGAGAGGCCAAGCTCAATAGTGGGGCAATATGATAAAATAATGTCGAAACAGGACTCGTTCGATTCCACCTCTGTCCGAAATTATTGAGAACGTGCGATTTAGTTTCATATCTTTTTATGTAAGTTATCTGATAGTTTCGGCTACAGTATTATGTTATAACATGTCCAATTAAACCGCATGTTACAAAATTTGCTTACTTCCGGAATTATTTAAATATTTAACTTATGTTAATGTTTCCATCGAATCCATGTAAAACCGAATAGTTTTATTTTAACAAAGCGGTGATGGTGGATGATAAGTGATAACATCCACCTATTAAAGTAATGAGCGGATCAGCTGTGTGCAAAAGCGGTCCATTGTATATCACAACGCCATTCAATTTACTGCATGGAGCAGATGTATCAAAATTAGTGCAAAATGCGAAATAATGAAGCGGCGTTCAAAAAACATAATCATGGGCAAAAGTGGTTTGAATATCAACGCGTTACGAAAATGTTAAGCGAATAACAGCCTTACAACTGCTGAATTCATTCTCTGATGATATTTCTTAGATTATATCCATTGCAATTCTAGAACAAAGTAAAAATTTCACAATGGGAAGGTTAAGTAATGTACAGTGATGTATGAATACGTATCTCGGTTAATGTACGCATGCGGGACGGTCGTCTCGAGGGCGTATGGTAGCGTCTAAATCAAGAGCTGTACAATTCATATTTTTGATACAGCAAAATAAGCCCTATATAGTACGTATAAAGTATAAAATAAATGTGTTTTAAATGATATACGTCCTTATTATAATGTTTAAAGCCACTTCGGCAGCTGGCCGTTAGCTGTCTTTAAGTCATAAGTGCTACTTTTTGTGTATTAAAAATTCAGCTTAATATCATTGTCACAAAGCTTAAAATTCAATACCGGAGTCAGTCACATACGGCTTAATAGTAATATAAGTAAGAACGTCGCTCCACAATCGTCAGCATTCGGGCGCCGTCGCTCGTCGCGCACGTGCCTGCTATAATCGGATGAGGTCCAATTTTCTCTAAGCATGCTCTCTCGTTTCGTATCGAGAAGGAAAACTACTCGTAACTTTTGGGGAATAAGCTCAGGCTAACAAAAACTTATCGCGGACTATGTATTACTCTAGCAGTTACAACTAATAAGTCTCCGTAATGAATCCATTTTGGATTTTGCGGAGGAATTTATGAAATGAGAAAATGTCACAATTTAAAACAATCCCAGGACATTTTATAATATAACAGAAATTCAATCATCACTCCCGAGTGGGTGCTTTGAACTAAACAACGGGAAGCCGTTGAGTTGGAAGGATTGAAGACAGGTTGGGCGCCCATTAGAGAGGTCCAAATCGAGCAATTAGCTTCAGAATTGTGATGGATGGATAATTATTAATCATTAAATACTTAATATTTATTAACACTCATATCTGCGAATTAAAAATTAAATATCGTGTTCGTAGTAACACTGTTATTAATATTTATCTATTACTATTTATTAAATCTATATCAATGTTATAAAGAGAGAGTGCGAGTTTTATCTGTTTGTGTATATGTGGCAGGTAATCTCCGAAACTTCGGCACATATTGATTCATTTATCGTATGAAAGGTACCTTATTCCGGATCGTCATAGGCTTTGTCTTATTAATATACATATATATATACAATATAATATACATATATATACAACAGTATACGTATAATACTTAATTGTTGATCCCGATCGACGTCGGGGCTGGGTAGAATTTATAAATGTATTAAATAGTCAAGGGAAATCATTATAAAAACAACCTGTATAATGTCCTATTCCTGTATGATAAATGGTGATAAAGCTTAGGGCACGGTCGGGAGACAAACAACGATAAATTCTATAAACGCTTCTGTTTCAGAATACATATTGTTGTCGGCCCTTATTATTGAAATATCGGTAAGTTAGGCGTTGTGGGGGGCCTTAAACCTCATTTGGCTAAATAATTTTACAAACATACATATGTTTCAATGCAAACCGTTTGTTTTATAACGCTGAAGCGTTTTATCTGTTAACATAATATGAGGATAACTACATAATTAGTTATTTATTTAAACTGTACCGGATATCACACTACTACCGAAATCCGGGGCACGCTTCAACAAGCTGTTATAATGCGGATTAGTACAAAGGTTATTGGCAAACACGAGTCTAAATGTATACATATATTAAATATGATTCAAGACATTACGGTTTGCACAGCTAATGCAAAATGTAAATTCTGTGCTTAAACGAAGATTGTGTTTTTGTATAATTAAGCTGAGTGATGTAGTGATGAGTGTGTAGGCTTTTGAATGTTTAAACATGCCACTTGTATGCCCTGATTTTCAGCTCCATGGGGTCATTGAAATCCACGTTTTATAGGCAAGTTGGCCCTTCTGTGAAGCAAGCTGCTTTAAGCAAAATTGCTTCTTTCTAAACAGCCTTGTATTTCCGATATTGTTGCGAGCCATGATACATTTTATGCAAGAACAAAAGTATCTCCGCGCACCCTCTGTTTTAATGTGTCTAATTTGCGATGGAGTCCACATATCGCGTGAAATAAAAAAATATAGAATATGTACACTTCTTCTTTTATTAACTATTTTCAGTGACAAAGGCAGACAAAGGAGCAGACGAGCCAGCTGATGGTAAGTACTTACCGCCGGCCACAGATGTGAGCAACACCAAAGCTTTGACAACTAACACGTTGTCGGTCAAGAAATGAGCAAAACCCGTTACACTGATATCCCAGTAAGAACGTTGTTAAAAACTACCATCTTTGCGCATTGGGCGTATAAGGCGTTTAACTATAAGGGGTCTAACGCCAACGTTTCGAAATTTATACAACTGGATGCACTACTAGTAGGGCAGTAGGTAAGGTTGGCTTTGACTCAAAGTTAGAAGGATTCAGAAACATTACTCAAAACAAAAATAAGTGAACAGGTTTTGATCAAATATGTCTCGTCTGATTTTTACCATTTAACGGACCACAGCAGGAGTCGGCTCTCTCCTTGTAATTAACGAGGCTTCAGAGAGAAGATCGTGTTTAACTAAGCTTCTTCAATACGGAATAGTGGAGGATATAGCAAGTTTAAAAATCGAAGTTACTCGAATTTTGAATTCCAATTCTGAGATTAACAGTTAGCAATATCTAGGCAAAACTGGTTTCTTTCAGGTCGCATCGTGGGCTTTCTACGAGTATTTAAAATATAACTACAGTATAATAATATTAAATGTAATTAGGGTTTATGTTCTTTAGCTGTTTTTAGACTAGTGCTCGGTTGTTTTGCTTTAGTTATTAGACCTTTGTAAATGAAGGCTAGCTTGCATTCTTTTGTGGGAGGAGTGCTCGGAATACAGAAACTAAAAAGTAATAAGTAAGTTTTTAACTCGTCACGACATAAATACCTTGGCTTCTAGGTAACAATTCAAAAATATACAGAACATAAACTTAAGGAGACAATAATTATAAATGACAAATATTTTAATGTACTTTTATATGCCCCATCAAACAACTGCATTACATTTTGGATATTAAAACTTCCATTCAAACGTAAATACAAGTCAACCTGTTCGAGGTGACCCTTGCAGAACATGGATGAGGCAAATGGTATCAGATACATCCCGTTAGAGGACAGAGGGCTTTGTATCAGCCTGGTTAATTCCACCATTACTCGTGCATGGTGGTACAGGGCAGATGGCCCGGTAAAAAAGTACTCATGCGTTGAACTATTTTTATGTTTCAGTGCAAGTGGTACCATTCTGCAAAATATGTCCAAGTTGCCTTGCTGCTGCTTTGCGCTGATTTATACGCAAAGAATATTGAAATATATATTGGGTTATTATGTATTTTATGTACAAAAAATATTGTGTATTAAATAGATTGAGTTCAAACAAAATAGAAAAAAGAACATATTTTCACCTATAAGTATACTAAACATAAATAATACCGACTTCCTAATCCCTTATAAGAATACGAAGCGAGACACCGTCCGAAGCCCCTCGCGATACCCTTACACTCACATTAGCGACCCCACATATCCGCAGGACCGTTTTATGGCCTGCTAATGTTTGGAAAGCATTGGTCCTCACACTAAATCTCTTCTCGTGGTGCTCTACAACCGACAACGATCCATTCAATTTATAAACCTAATCTATTAACTTAACAATTGATTATAATTAGATAAAGCAACGGTGTCTTATGATAATCGTATATGCAAATTTGTATCAAAATGCTTGTTGTTTACGATTATTTACTGATAACTGAGAGTCGAAGTCACTTACGACAGTTTCTACTATTATTTCCTTTAGATTTCTTTGTCTTCTGAAAGTATTACTCTAACCGTTCATGGTTTCATAGCATCTGTGAATATGATAGTTATTACTGGTTCATTATACTCTATTGACTCAATGGCAAGAATAGCATATCTTCTTTCACTTATTTTTTATAACATTATTTGTATTCGTAATATTTCGCCACTGCAGGTAGTAATACAAAATTATTATGATTTGTATTGTTTGTGGTTGAGAACGGCGTTGTGGAGTCGTTAATTGCAAACACATCAGACACTCCTTCATTTCTTGTATTGCTGACATATGCTGGTTACGAATTTTATCCATTATATATGTAGTTACTGTTATTATTAATTGTTGAATGTTTTATTAATATTTCGTTACTACACAGTGCTCGATATACAGTTAGTCTTCTCTACATGATTTCCATCGTTTCGGATATTCTTAAATAATTCTTCAAACGTCCCAAATACTGAAACTGCCACATCAATAAGTATCGTAAGAGACACATCATAAATGAAATCCAAGTCGAGCAATGGATTGTTGTTTTAAACGGCTATTTCCAAGATTTTGATGCTTTTCTTCTTGTCTTCGCGAACGTTTCATTATTCTTTAAACCCATTTGTATATGTAGGTAAACATGAGGCAATTGTAGGTGGGCTATTGTCTTCGCTCATAATTGGCTTTAGCCCGCGGCGAGGCGCGTGCTTACTGCTGAGCGCTTAGCTAAGTTCATAATACATGCCAGATGTTTTGACTCATGTATGGAAATTGTGTTTGACGCTAACTTTTTCCCACACAAAATTGTATTAAAACATTATGAAATTTATCAATATCTGCATTTTGTGGATAATTATACACGTCTTATAAATTATATCTATACATATCACGCACACGCCTCATCGTAGTACTACGTACGGCATAAGGGAAAATCTTCCTACACCAATGATACGCGAATGCACTATACAAAATCCAATTAACAATTTCTTCACTCGAGAATATACATGCTGGCCAGTAACGTTTGTGCCGCTTTCTGTTTATCTCACCTTCTCTCCTCAGCTCCACTCAACACACTTCATCACACAACTATGCTTTTTAAATTTGCTCCCTTACATTGTATTGAAATTGCTGCTCGTCGACATGAACGCATGTATCTGCTGTTATCGCTGTTCTAATTTTGGTTGAAATAACCATTCAACAAAACCTACTAAGCGTCTTTAACACTTAGATAAAATAAGTCATTTCATTGTGTTAGTAGGAAATAAATTAGTATTTACTTTAAAGGATGCGTGCTTTATTACGGCAAACGTTCAAATACTTACATTTGTATAATGAACATAAAGCCATTATCATTTACTGGACGTAGAACGCGTGCGTGTAAATTTTAAAGGAAGTTCTTTTGACACGGTGATAAAATGTTTCAACAGTTTTGGTGATACTGTTCGTATCATAGAGATGATAGGTGATGATTGCCCTAATGTATTAACAAAAGGGGTATTATGGAAGAGTTGCCAGCCGAGAAGAGAACGGTGTTCAACTGAACCAGCTTCATAAATGGTAATCCAAATTATAACATTGAGTCGTTTCATTGCACATGAACTTGATTTAAAATTTTTCGTCTGGTACATTCTGATGAGAGAATATTGCATACAGGTACGAAATTTATCCTGTAAAACAAGTTTTTCACTGGATGTATAAAATGCTAATAAGAATAGTCAGTGCAAAGCTTTTAAAACTCCAAAGAATACTTTTGAACTGTCAGGGATACTCAGGATTTTTGTATTTTGTACCGATGTTTCGATCATCCTATCCACGATTGTTTTAAGTCAGAAATCATATTTAAGATACAGTATATATTGTAAATTACGTTGGTAACAGAGTGTTTATACTGAACCTTTACGTACCTAAGTACGTAATAATATTTTATAGATGTGGAGTGCCCCAAATTTCGATCTAGGTAAATGGGTCAACCCACGCCTTACCAGATCGACTAAATAAGTAACTAAGTCAGTTACACGTTGGAGTTTTCAGATGTTGGTTTCTTATTAAATTGTCTTTATTATGTTTGTTTTAGGTAACGGTTAGGTAAATGACCTTTTAGAAAACCTTTTAAGATTTTTATTACATTTCAATAATTATAAAATGTAATATGAAAAAAAATATTTAGAAAAAATGAATTAAATTATAAACATCTCTTTTTGCATCTGGTATATAAATTTAATATATCATATCATTCTTTCAATACAAACTACTTTATATATATATATTATTTAAATTTTGCGGATTCAATTCACACCAAATTCTTGATTACTTCTTATATTTATGGTTTATCGATGGAGCACGAGCTTTAATCAACAGTTGCAATTAAAATATACTTAAAAGCTAATTTCTGTTAGCTAGTTAAAATTTTGTTACACTTAACTAAACTTAACTTACCTAACCTTCACCTATAAACAAGCAGAGGCTCTGTAGCGGGATTCTTTAAAGTCCCCACGAAGTGATTTGAAATTGGAACTGCTG
>DWPT01003162.1:0-14870 GCA_018251895.1 Agathymus mariae mariae | reverse complement strand
CACCACCCCCCCCCCCCCCAATCCCGAGCCTTCTGTGTGAGTTACCTCGATACTTAGACACTATGACTAAGAGGGTTTTAGTGATAAACGCGTAAATTTGCTACTTCCATCAGCCTCATTTCAAGATCAATAAATATGTTATTATATATTTAAACATAACTATTGAAATCTCACCTTCCCATCAACATTCCATGTCTGCAGCAACACTTGTTCACCGGCAGACTCAATTAGAGTAGCGCTCGCTGATCTATCAGCCAACTTAACATCCAGAACTTGAAAATGACCTTCCTTTACCAACACCACCTTGGAATCGTCAATGATTATCCCTGGGACGGTACTGTTTCCATCCAGGGGTCTCAAGTTGCCTTCAAACACTGCATTCACGTTAACGAGATCGGATAGGGGCTTGCTAATCAACTGCACATCTTTGGCTGTCACGTCAACTGATATGACATTATTCTTGGTCGTACAAGTGTAGTAGGGAGGTGTGAATACACATCTGAAATGGAATCATTTTGGTTACCTATATATAGGTATATATTATTTTAATAAATAACATGCTACAATTAAATGCATTATTGCATTTTATTGCATAGAAGCAATTTTTTTTTAAATAGATAGATGGGTTAACATGTAACATAGTAAAGAAATTGAATTTTAATTTACAGAATTTCTTACAAAATTTTAACACCTTACATCTATAACATTAAATAAAAAATATATTATATAAGGTAACAGCCCGCGCCGACTTCGTTTCAATTGAATACTAAATAATATTTACATGATATATAACCTCTGTCCATCCAGAGTAATGTACCTTTCAAACAGCAAAAGAATTTTTCAAAAAGGTGCCGTGGTTTAGAAGATTACATTCCGCATATACCAAAACTCACAAAAATCGCACTATCCGATTCTAATATTAGTATAGTATAGATATAATATTATAATTATTAATTAGAAATAAAAGTTTATTCATGAAATATTGCCCTCCTGTGAGTTTTATCAATAATACTTTAAAAGGTGCATTTCCTACCGTATTTTTGCATACATGTAGTAAATAATGAAAATTAGATATACTTAGCTTTAACACTTTGTTTAAGGCGATAAAAAAAATATTATTTGCCATGTCTCTTTAGATACGGGTAAATGGACAGTCTCAATTGAAACAGCTTTACAAGCATGACACATAAACATGTAAAACTCTATACTAATAATAATACTGTAATAGGGCTGAATCTCTACATAAAATACTTTTTGGAAATTTTTATGTAGGTAGATTTTGTTATAATTACAGATATACAAATTTTGTTCCCACATGACAGGAATTAAAAGTTAATATGGATAAATGAAAGTTATTAAGGGGGCAGTAAATAAAATTTTGACTACCTGTCTGCAGCTACTATAATAAATTAAAGTTTCTTATTGATATAAGAAAAACTAATCCCTAAAACAAAGCAAGAACTATTTTGCTGTTTGCTGAAGCAGACCCAGGACAGGTTACTACCATATTGTAAAATCAAAACTCATGGCAAAAGCATTCTTATGATGAAAAGTGATGACAAAATGGATAGTTAATTTAAAGACAAAATTATTTGTATATGAGTTTGATAACTATAACCATAGGCAGTAAAAAGTGTTCTTTGTATCTCTGAGTTAAAAAAAAGACTTCTATAGAGTTGCCACTTCTACTTCTGGGACCAATCATGACAGGAATTTGTTGAAGTGATGACATTGTTCGACTTTCAAAATAGTTTTCTTAAAACTTGTTTCGAAAAAGTTTCTCAATTTCATACTTAGAGTTTTTACATACCCAAAATTGATATGCACCATAATAAAAATGTAATATAATATTTTATGTACCCCTCATTACACCAGGTGGCTGGCAACTTAGATGTAGAACCTCTGTTGTGGCCCTTCAGAATGTTGTACATGGTGACTTCCAGGTGTGAGCCAAACACTGGCAGCAAGTGAACTAGCATGTTGTTCTGCACCCACCACTCTGAGAACTCTGCACGGTCATCATCATTCAAGGACAAAGACCATTCCCATAGTAGAACACCTGACAACAAATATAAAATAAATTATGACGGTTTGCAAGCTTTTCAATTATTCATACTTGCACTCAGGCACAATATACTAATTAACCTTAACATAACTTGACACAATTTTACATAATGATTTTATATTTCTTTGATGAAGAAAAATCATGTGAAACATTTACATGGAATATTTTTCTAAACTTAGAGCACTCCAATACCTCATTTTGAACACAAAAAATGCTACCTGTGTCAGTGGTCCACCCTCTGACGAGATATGGGTTGGCTCCGCTAACTGTAACCACCTTGTCACTGACATGGAGCAACTGGATATTGCCAACTGATGCACTCTCGAACACATGCCTCCACACTACCTCTCCTGTAACACAGAGTAAACCATATAAATATACTATTCCATTAAATAAATGTATACTACTACTACTATACTATACTACTATATATTGTTAGTAGTACAAACATTTGACTTCTTGCAGTTTCCAGTGTTAAAACATGTAGCCATCTTATGTTTTTTTAAATACTTACATTGACAAACAATTGAAGTACTAGAGCCCTATAACACAACATACATAACATAACTACTTACTACATAGATTCTTTATTTAGCTAAAGTAATGATAAAGTCAAACTAAGTCAAAAAAACTAAGAAAACTAAAAATTCTATTAAAACTATTAATACAAAATATTAACAATTTTCAATTATAGTAAAACTATTGTGCACCCATAATAATAATATAACTGTATGATTAATATAAACCTTTAGAATATAGCAATTTATTACAATAACTTGCTGATGCATTTTTACACACTAACCATTTAATTTCAATATAAAGTAAGCAATAACAGTGAATTTACAGTTCCTTAAGAGATTGGTTGAAAATTTACAGAAGATTTAAGTCATCATTGAAGCAACACCAAAATTTTAGAAACATATTAGCATCATACTGTTTATAAAACCACACAGTTTCAACAAATTAAAGTTACCTATTGCACTTTGCATATATGAAGAAAAAGAAACCTAAGGAATCTTGTAAAGAAAGTTACAGCATAGAAGTTAAGGAAAAAATAAAGTACTCTTAGTAAAGTGTCCAAGGCGTAAAGAAATATGAATACCATGATATGGATGATAGATGGTCCACATACTTGTTTAACATAATATTATCCGAAACTACATTGCATGACATCTGCGGTACAGTTGTTCCTTTATGGTGTAATGCCTCGAATGTTGATAACGAATACTTACGACCGAAGGTATCAGTAAATATAGTGAAAAATCAAATAACCAGTCTTTAAATGAAGGGCTGCTAGTACGTTTTCTTCGGTGGCGACAATTATTTTCTTAGCTGTCGAAACTGTGTCAAACTGTGCAAATTTTATCCTTCCGACGTATGTTTGTCTCCTAGAAAAATATTAATCAATTATTCAGTGAACTTTAACACTCCGAAGACGTACAACTGGCATAACCTATAATAAGTAATTACCAATCGAATTTGCCTATTTGATCCTCATAAATGCACACTGATAGATTAATCAAACTAAAAAACACTATAAACCAGTTCATACTGTTTAAAAATTTTAATAAACCCATAAAACTGGGCTTTAAATAATTTGACAACATCCTTATCTGAGAATGACTGACTCGATTATAATTTTTTTAATTTTTGTTACAGATAACAAATTGTTCAGTTCAGAAATACTGAGGTCATTGAGTTGATTGTGGGTCATTGACCTTAATAAAATGGTGGTAAATTTTTAAACGTAGAACATAGAGAAAATTAACGTTAGTCTGTATCACAATTTTTTTTTTAATATTACAAAGTAGGATATTTAGGTTTTCTCTATAAAGTTCAATGTACAATGTTTTTACAAGATAACTAAGAACCGTTTACCTAAATTAACCGCGTTTATTGCAATAATTTTGTCCGGTACGCCTTATTGTAATTGAATTAGACGCTAACATTAGTCTATTAGATGTATAATGTTATATTGGCGACAATCTTTATTTGTACCAGTAAAATGAATTTTCGTTTTACGTGATACCGGTATTTATATAGTACTGATATATATAATAGTGGTAGTAGTTTGAAAATAACCTTTCAGTCATTTTCTTGTAATGGTTATGGCCAAATAATAATAATGTATACTTTCTATAATGATAATGTATACTAAAAATAAAACTGTAACAAGGTCGAATTTGTATATGGAGTTATTTTTTTAAATTTAAATGTAGGTAGTCTATGTTATTTATATAAAAGTTGAAACAATTTTTTTTTGGATTTTTGTCTGTCTGTTTGACTACATAACAGACTAAAACTACTAAACATATTTGTTGTAATATATGATATTTTTTATCCCGGGAAATAGACCTGTTGCTGTTAAACAGGAATTTAAAGTTAATATGAACATTTTATTAAGAGGAAAGTAAATAAAACTTTGTATATATGTATCTAATTCACAGATCTAGAAAAACCCATTCGTAACACAAAGCGGGAGCCATTTTAAAACATAGACTTAGGTTTTATGAAGCGAAGCGAGGCCAGGCTACTCGTAGTGATATAAAATTAAATTACAAGAGTATTAAAATTTATACATTTTTTTCTTTTTCTTTAGAAGTTATTTGGACTATGCGCAGTAAAACTGTCTGAAATTTTAAACGCAATTGTAGCGTCGCTTAGTAGGCGTAGCTATCTCCAAGCTATTCTATGAACATAGGTCGAAGGTATTGCTTGCTGCCATGGGTTCTATGATAGCTAAAACCATTGTATTATCGATGGATTATGTGATATATGGCAATGCTATGGCTCGTTCAAAGGTAATAAAAAGTCTTTTTTTATGGTAATAGCGAACCGACGATGTTTAATGATCACCGTCGCCCATGGACATCAACAAAACTATTATAATGTATTCTAGGACGCCCCAATACGGTCAACCTGACCTCTAACATTTCATGATCATTACATATAATTTATAATATACTATTTAGTAGCAATAATTAAATTTTCATGATTGCATTTTGTCCTTACAGTAACCGTAACTTCGGGAACAGTAACTTTAGGGTTTTCTTTCAAATGTATGTGGATCCCACTTGATATTATAGTATCATGTGTGTTAATAAATAACATAAGGCAACAGGTTGGCAGCGAGATTTATGTTAGTACCTATTAATGCTTCTTCTACTTTACACCGACACGCCCGATCAAAAAGTATATATATATCTAGTGTTATATTTGAAGTTGGAAGCAGCAGCAGGATCATCCCAGTGCTGGCTTCTGGACTTCAACACTATCAGAAGCTGGCTTCTGGGCTATCAACACTATCGGTCTTATACTGTTGGTTGGACAGGCGCTAGGATTGCTGACTTTTGACTTACACAGGTGCTTTCCGGATATGGCTGCTTTGATAAATACCAGTATCGAATTGCTGGAAGGAACGGAAGCTGAACCAACTAACAGGTGCTACTGTTGTAGCTGCATCGAAGATATAACGCAGCACACAGTATGGGAGTGCGTGGGAGAACGAGCACCGTAAACTTAATGTACTGATGGAGGATAGTCTCTCTCTTCCGGCCACAAAAAGGACGGTGGTTTTGAGGTTTCGAGAAGGTAATGTCAAAGAAGGCCTTGCCAAGTCTTCCTCCGTCCTCCTTGATGAGGCCTAGGCGGCGGTTACGGGGGTGGTAGGTGGCACTTTCGGTGTTCCCGCGCGACTCCATTTAAAGAGGGTGAAATTTAATTGAATGAATGAAGTTTTGGCCGTACTGAGGCGGTCTAGAATACTCGCCCCAATCCCGTGCGAGAAGAACAGGGTGTCGTAAGAGGCGACAGAAGCCAGCCTGGTTGGACGTAGGGATTTGCGAATGGATTATATTATCAACATTATTATTAAGTCACCACCACCGTTCTGCTTGGGACAGCCGCCAATCGATCCGTCGTGTTTCTTTCTTTCTTTTTATTTTATGGCCGACAATACATCAGTGATACCTATAACGTTACTAATATCCATGGGCGACGTTGATCACTCACATGTAATAAAACTCCAATTGCATCCCAATCTCGAGAAGAGATCTATGTTCGATTACTGGCTGTGGTAGACATTTATGTGAAATGTTTGATTTCAAATTCTAAAATTAAATCCTAGTACGGGTGTGTGTGTTAACATTACTATGATATTTTTATTGTTATTTTTAATTACCGTCTAAACGAGTTAATCGCAGTGCCCTGCTGTTGCGTGGACGCCCGCCTTATTGCGCGTCCACTGCGCTCCCTCGTGGTTCATAACTATTTCCTATTCATACTTACTTTGACGTGTATGCGGATGGATAGTAGAAAATATTGTGCCTAAGTGTGCTTGAGTTTGTTTGAAGGGATAAAAGTAATCGCACTGCATAATACTATTTTTGTAACATTTAGTTTTAGTTTTTTTTTTAATCACACTCATATTGAGATTCCCCAAGTCGTGACCATACAAAGGACACATCACGGACTTACGGTCAGAGAGAAAACGTTCATGTGTGACATAAATATCTGTCTCCGTTGGGAGTAAAACTCGGAATCCTTCTTCACTATAGACTACAGTCACTGACCCTACAGAGTCGTTGTTTTTTTAATTAATACAATAACTATCAAACAGATAATCCCTTATATTACTAGACATTGCCAAGAAGTAAGCTGTAACAGCTCGTTTTGTAATTTTTAATAATCACCTTATATTAAGGATAAAAAATAAGGCTATTTGAAGCGGCTGTCCTCACTGAGACATGATTGAATTTTGATATTCCGTTATAATGACAGTATATTCGATGATAGCTGGTGGAGACTTAGTCTGCTGTGCGAAGGCCCTTCGGTTTTGATTCTAGACGAATGTATTTGCCTATGAATGCTTTCCTCTGCCTAGATGCCTGCTCTCGGATGATGGGTGTTTCAATGTCTTATTTTTGTGTGTCCTTGCAACCTCTAACACAATAAATCTCAATGCACGCCCCATCTGATCGCAAGGAACTTAATATTTTAATATTACTCTATAGCACAATTGGTCGCGACCATTTCTGTTAACCGAAGTGTTCGATACCCGGCCGGTGTAAATATGTTGATGAGAAGTCTCCTGTCTTAAATTGTTTTTGATGTCTCAAAAATTTGCATGTATAATTATGTTCATTCCATCCACGACACAGGTAGATATGTGGTGCATCATGAGCGTGTGGGGTTATATTATTATTATTATTTATTTCAAAGCTGTTCAGTTATATTTAAGAATCTAAATAATGGAACTGGCATCTTACGTCCAACTGAAATTGGAAATTGTTTACAATTAAAGCGGTATAAATAACTATATTCATGTTCGCATCCAAGTCGACACGCTCACTGTCAGTGCACTATGTTGACCAATGAATTAGAGAATGGCGTCGACTCCTGTAAGAGGTCTTTGGGCTGTTTAACAGTCAGATTAACCCCAACGGTAGTCGGGTATGATATAGCCATCTTTGAATGAATCGCACAAAATTTGAAGATATTTCTGTTTATTATTTTATTTATTTATTTATGTACACGTTAAACTTAAAGTAAACACTTATCTAAAACTTTAGTACATAGGTAGCGTGAAGTCAGTTAAAATGTGGCTTCAACGCATTTGTATCTTTCTGGTGTATGGTCGATGGATAGCGGCGTACCATCACGGGTCCTGTTTGTTCATTTTTTGTGTATTTATTTAACATAAAATAATAAAACACAATTGATATAGCCCGGGGACAAAACTGTCTGCGATGAATTCCAATATAAAAAGCCCCCTTTGGCTTAATAGCGAATCGATTCTCCCGAGCACTACTCACGGCGACGCTGCGAACTATTTGGTCAATGACGTCGATAATAGCAACTATTCGAGTCTAAGTGTACTATCCTCTATTCTTTGTACTTTTATATATTTCGTTTATCATACAATTGGCGTCGTGTTACAATAGCGAACAAGAATTTTAGTCTGAAGCGTCATCCCGAGGGAGAGACTGTGAGAGACTGAGCGAATAAAGCGGCCGGAAGGCTAGTTAGTTATTAATAAAATCCAGTTATTAAGCGATATAAAGGCATTGCAACTGGTATAAGGGCCGTGTGTGCTAGCCTAGACTGCTTTCACCGAGTATCCAGGTGTGATGCAAACCCGAGCGCTACAGTACAGAGAAATCGGTACGTTTATATAGCGACCATATATGGTTATATTGACGTATCAAGACTCACTAAAATATCATAATGTATATACAATTTGATATATTAAAGTAATACTTGTGAGGATATAATGAAGTTGCAAACATATCATACGAGTATGTATCAAAATGTGTATATATATAATATATTAATTATCTGGTATAAAAAAATGAAGTTATTGGTTTTCATTATTGTATTTTAAATTATACTTCCAGCTTAACAATAATACGAACTGAAATTCAAATATTAATATCGTCTAACGGCCACTTGGATGTACATGACATTGCAAGTGGCCATTAATGCTATATGAAAAGCTTGTAATTAAATTTTAATAAATATCTGTCTGTTAAGGTCTGCACCGGAGAGGATTTGATTCAGAAAATTTGACCCAACTTTTTTCTGTTTATGTAAATATGATACTGCATTAACAGTCTAATGGACTTACAATCGACGTAGAAACATGTTAAAATTAGTCAAGTCGTGGGGTTTTTTTTTTATGATAAAAGCGGACAACGTCTGCTACGTTGATAATGTTGATTGTTGTTGTTGTTGTTATTGTATGAAATGAAATGAGAAGGTAAAAAGAAGAAATTTTTAAATATTAAGCGATCCTTACTGCAATTCAATAATGAAAACCAGAACAAAATTGTTTGAGCCGTTTCTGTGATTAGCGCGAACAAACGCACAGCCAAACAGACAAAAATTGTAATCACTATTTTTTTGGGTTCTATTGCGTTAATAAAGGCCTCTAATAATATTTTTTCTCATATATCGTTCATGTACAGAAAGTGATCAGTTGGAATTTTATTATACGTATAGATCATATCAGGTACGGTAAAACAACGTTTAGGGGCCAACGTAATTTTACAGTGTAATACTACTAAGCGTTGTAATTGTACTACGTCCTCAATACGATTAGTGCATTTCCATCGCGCCTTTTACCGCGGACTGCTCTGCAATGCTGCAGGTTTGGTTGTTGTTTTTGAGGGTTCGTTATATAAACGTAAAAAGCGATGCGGAATTTACATCTGCGCTTCTCGCAATACTAGTTACACGCTTAACGCGAGTTTGCGATCACTTTGAACATGCGTAAATTCCCTGGCGAGTGGCATATAAACTTCTTGGGATATTGATTCTCACCATTATACATCTTTTTAAGCTGCTATCGGTAACCGATTAGGATTTTTAATCGGTGCGCAATACATATCAAACATTCTAATTTAATTTTCTTTTACTTTTTGCGTTAATAATTTTAATATAGTACAATCGTGAATAAAATTATATTTTCTTTATACACACCATATACGCGTGTTTTAGAGCGTTACTCAATATATAAAGTTTTATATTCCAGAATGTGAAATAAAAATTACAAACATGTGCAAAGTACACTTGTACACACAAGGTCATACACTTGTTCTTGAAAACATTGTTAAAAGTATACACAAAGTATTTTAATGTTTTTTTTTTTAATGTCAGTCCACCGATGATTAATTAAAATATTTTTCAAAGTATCTGCACGCACTTAGATCAAAAACATCAAAGTGTATATGAAATGCTTTATAGTTGGTTGTACATTCCGTTTTTGCAGTGTCGTAATTAAAAGTGAGGTCAGTTTTCGCGCACAGTTTAAGCTGCGGGCAGTACTCTAGCATAAAATGTTTTAATGAAGTGTTTTTTCAGTCGTTTAAAGAGTTGAGCGCGTTGTTTGTTGAATGAAGAATAAGAGTGCACTGGGGTAATTAAACATTTAAAGTCAGTATAAGAAACATAATCAAATTAAAAAATCAGGTGAATTACAATCAAAAGTCGATAGCAAAGCTGAACTTTTGAGTATTTACAATGGTTTTTTCGCTTTTAATCATTTTATTAATTACATTATCCACCATAAATGAATGAATGAATACGAATGAACCATCCGGGCTATGCAGTTTAAAGTATGCACTTTGCAAGGTTTCCCAGTGTAGTACATCTATAGACATCTGCATGAGGATGAAGCTAAATGTATGAATTAGTGAGTAAATAATATTTAATATTTACCTAGATCTATAGGTATATGTATGTATGAGCTTGAGACTTGATCCAAATGTTTGCTAAGTGTTGAGGAATATAGACAGATTCAATAGTAAGTACAAATAACGACTATCAATAAATAAAATGCTTGTAAGAGCATTTGATGAGATGCTCATGAAACTAAATACACGATATTAATAATGTACTTATTTTTCACTGTTAAATTTACTTAAACTGAGTTTCAATGAAACAAGAAACATTTTTATATTTTTTGTCAGTATTTAGATCGATCTTGGTAAGCTGTTCCAAACGTTTTCGTACGTTTCAAAAGGTATAAAATATAATATATTTATTTGCATTGAATACTTGCCCCTCTGTACCCCAACGCACCAAACTTTAATGAACGAACGCGCCACCCCGGCAATGCAGTTTGCAGTGTTTCGTTGCGGCGGCGCGACCGGTGCGTTTGCGTCAGTGTGAGTGTAGCGTGGGTACGTACGAATTGAGCCTACCACACTACGTTAACACTAGAGCAGGCTGTTGTTACTGCGACATGCATCGTGTACTGTGAGCTAGGCTTGACTAAATAAGGGGCTGTTTGTTAGTGCTACGAAACTGAAGCATAAAGTTACTATCGATAGATTTACCAAACTCTCTGAATGGATAGAAATTTAAACTTAAAACGTCGTGGATTGAATACACTTCGCTATGATGTGGGTACTCATGATATTTATTGTTTAAGAAGTTATTTAAATAGTTTACATGGATTGTAGTCACGGCTAAACTAAGATGATATTTAACATTAATACATTAGTTTATCTGTTTTATGTCTACTTTTCTATTAAAAATAATACTTTGGGTTGCAAGGGGATCAATCAGTCTTTAGATCAAGCCAACCTCATCTGATCGTGATGCACCCTGCTGAATAACAGACGATGTTATAACGGAAGATCCCTTTTATTTGTGGTCACTTAATTAAGTTCACCCAAGCTAGTTAGACTAAGTGAAATATTTTTAAACTGTTTCATCTGCAATGTCGATGTACCAGTAACAAGAGGATCCTCGCTTCCATTTTGGTCAGCACGTGTCTATGAACCCTTTGGTGTTACGGACGTGTGTGGGCGACGGTGACCACTCACAATCAGATGGTTAGTTCGTTCTTTTAAAAAATGCTTTTAAACTCACCTAAACACATCAATAATATTTTAAACATAGCCAAACTTAACTAACCAAGTATAATGGCTGATGATAATCTATTAGGAAAATATACAAATAGGTACATCAATTTTAACTCAAGTTCCTTGGTAACATCAATCTCCGAAGTTACTGGTCCAATAAGTGCTGAATAACGAACAGTCTCATTTGAATATAGTCCCATGTACATACGATACATCCCGCTCATATACCCAACCACAAATAGGTACTTCAATCGGCGGCTCGCCGATAACTCGATATGACGGAACGGTCACATAGATATGTAACGCATTAACTTGACTGTTACTGCGTTGGTTATACGCAATACACGCACGTACGTACGTGCGGCGGCGTGTGATATAATAACATAATATGCACTGTACTGTGTGCATAGTACTGTGAATTTTAACAATTTTGAGATCGGTTCCAGGGCAATTTACTATACATGTCTACATAGCTATTGATAACATGCAACCGACGTGTCTTCCTCTAATTGAAGCCACGAAGCTTCAGTGAGGTACAGACTTCAGAAATCTAACTGAGTATTGAAAATCCTTATTCCATATAAAGGCTTTCCATGCGACTTTATAACAGAACTGATATCTAACAATAACTAGTTGCACGACATTTTTTACATCTTCTGGATCAAATCACTCCAGTTACCGCAATCAGAACATCAAACATAAATCTATATTATTTTCTGATTAAAAATAAAACTATCGTTATAATATCGTTGAAAAAAAAGAATAACTCTTGATGAAAATTGAATGAAAATCATTTGATATTGCATTGTTTTCTATTTAAATTGTAATTAAGATTTTTTTTCATTTGTTTGGGAATTATCATACAGGATATATTGCTTTACACACAGAAGAGCTAATAAAGTTTGCCATCTGCGTTCCTCATTGCAGCTTTGCTAAATTTGGTCATAGCTATACATTTTATACCAGCGTCTGATTAAAGACTTCAATCATGTCATTTTCTAATAGTGACATGATTACAATGCAATGCTGATCGAACTGAAATACTAAGCGCGTTAATAGAATAAAACCTTAGTTGATTGAACGCTACGCAGGCTGGTCGGATTAGGGTAATTATTACTGGAACCTTATTAGAGTACGCTGGTCTATTCTGATATAACGTGTAGGTGAGGTTGTGAGTGCATTGGAACATTCGTTTTTCCAACGACAAATCTTCGTCTTGGTTTCAGCCGAACATCATAACTCAAAATTATCCAAGTGTATATCAGTGCGAGGGGTCACGTAGTGGTCCAGTGTGGACTGAACTACTTAACACGGAATACCCAAATAGGGACTCAACGTACGTACCGTGTCAAGTTTGACTTTTACACTGTTTGTTTCTCATGGTAAGCGATATAATGGCTAAAAAACTTTGTTAGTTTTTTTAAATTAATGTGCCATTTTTATGGATAAATAAATATGAAAAAATTTATTGTTGTAGTAGTCGGGAGTGTAATAACAACGTCTCAATAAACATACTGCTACTATACCGGTGACATTACATGTAACATTACCGGTAACATTACATGTAACATTACCGGTAACATTACATGTAAGATGTAACTTACTAGTTTTTATCACATACGAGTATTTTATAATTCATTAAGCGTTACTTTAGCATCTAAACTTTCGCCATAAATCATTCAGTCTATTGGTAAAAATAATAATAATTATCGCGTTCAGACAGACAGATAGACAGACTGTGTTATATATACTCTGTAGTGATTTATACCCAATTAACAGTCATTATTCTCTGAAAATTTGTTCCATTGACTTCAGTACTGGTATTCTTGATATTAACATATATGTATATCAAAATAACTAAGTAACTCGTCTTCGCTTCGCTTCAGAAAACCTATGCCCTAGATACAATTCTACTACTAGAATTATTTCTTGAGAGCCAGTACTTTATTTCTTTCTTACCTTCTTCTCATTTCGTGGCCAACAACGCATGGATGATACCTTTGTTCTTGCTGAAGTCCATGGGCGACGGTGACCAATTACCTTTGGGTGGCTCGTAGGCTCGTTGGTCGGCAATTAACATAAAAAAGGGAAAAGATTTTTCCAGTTCAGTGAATTAAAAACATATTAATTAATTATAATAGCTGATGTCGAACAGACAAAATTTATTTACTGTCCACTTAACAGAATGTTCATAATAACTAGTAACCCACCCTCGCTTCGCTTTGGAAACGAATTTTACGTTCACAAATATTAAATATATAAATCACAAATATTACGTTCACAAATATATCCAATTCTCGGTTTTATTAGGTGTTTTATCAATTTTTCCTGATATCATATACCTAAACCTTTCTTGCGACTCTAGTCTATCTATTAGTAAAAACCGTATGAAAACGCGTACCGTAATTTTTGAGATTATCGTACTTAGACAGAGAATTGGAGAATTTGTTTTACAATGTATATCCTATGTTCATACGGAATAATGTGCCTATAAAAACGGTAAAATTTCTCATATAGGTGCCGTAGTTCCACACTCCGCACTCTCTCTTCATAATATTGTTATAAATAATACAGATTGACATTAGCTTGTTAAGAACAAATGAATGTAATTAACATGTACACTAAAATAGCTGTATTCTTCGAAACTGTACTAAATATATTGGAATGCGTAAATACTTATACCTCACAATGAACTTATTCGTGTATCGTGACCGGCCGTCAATTTACCACGTTACAATTTAAAACCACAAGCATATGTCACACGCGGCCATAGCCGCATGTCGACGCCCGGAACTCGGTTTTAAGGCTTCTATTTTGTTATCTACTCGGTCCCATATGTCGACTGCGAGTGCTACTGCATTACGCAGGCTCGTTGGTGTTCTGCTAAAAAGATAACCTTTACGACAGCGAATTCACTATTTACCGTATACAAATGCCACTGATATTTTGTCCGCAATAAATTTACTGCAAAGATGGGTGGACAGCGAAATGTAATGACACTCGCTGGGACCTTTTTTCGTGGTTGGATTTTTTGTTTGAAATTTTTTTTTTTTATGCTACAAAATATTTGTGTATGATTATTTTTTATACAATTTTCACATTATATCGCACTGTTCATAAAAAAGTTGCATTTTAAAAATCGTTAATTTGTAATTGTAATAGATAATACAATTATAATAATATAGATAATTGTACGCAAATTTATCTGTACCTGTTTTATACATCATTACATAGATTAGATTTTTAGTAATACAAGTAAATATTTTAGCAAAAAAAAACAATTTCAATTAGAAGAAGGTAAGTTTCTTGCTTTAATCTTCTATTTTAGCCCATAAGGAAGGTAGTTTTTCTTCAAATGTAAGTGGGTCCAAAGGGAAAATATATCCCCTTAAGTAATAAAGGCATTTTCCAAATCGGTTACTAAATGATAGAATTTT
>DWPT01003161.1:0-14871 GCA_018251895.1 Agathymus mariae mariae | reverse complement strand
CTGTCGCCTCTTACGACACCCTGTTCTGCCAGCGTGGGATTGGGGGGAGTATTCTAGGCCGCCCCAATACGGCGTCATTATTCAAATATAATGTTTGAGGGTTGTAAATTGGAAAATGTTTCATATTTGTTTTTAAAAATGAGATATTTATTTTTTATCTTCAAGCGTTATTCATACATAATTGTAATATATGAAGTGTTACAGTACATTGTTCAGTAAGTAACAATTATACTTTTCAAACGGGATATTTTAATATTTTAATGGGAAAAATATCTTCTTACATTTGATTATTAATATTAAACAGTTTATTTCCAACAACCTTGTACATTTTCTTGTAACTATACGAAATGCCAAACATTATCTATTTATTTATACCGATTGCTCCATCTTTCATCAGCTCAACTAAAATGTTAGGCAAATTAAATGCTAATATAAACTGTGCAACTTCGTTAAGTTAGTTACGAGAATTTTGCCGTTAAATTGCTCCCAGTGAAACACAAACAATAATGATAAAAAATTATATTTCATTATCACCCATTTTTTGTGTAGAACTCATTAAAATCCGTTTCTAATAATACAATGTAAAATTGCATTATTTACATCAAGAAAAATTTACGGAATACAATTGAAATAAACTGAATTGTTTTCCACTCGCAATTAATGAAAATAATTTTCATTTAATAACCAAATCAATGAGACTTCAAAGATTCGTTAATTCAAAATATTCCATCTCCTGATGGTAAATAAAAATCAACTTGAGTGCAGTCAGTAATATTTAAACATGTTGCTAATCCCTTACTTCTCCTTACTACTCAGTAGAAGTTGTCTCTCAACTCTACAACTCTCGTCCATCATGTAAAGTAAATACATTTCACTGTTTTCTCATCAATAGTTACGTCATCGTGACAGCGCAGTGAATGTCCAGACAGCAATTTAAGCGTGGACATAAGCAGGGAAAGTCTGGGTGCGACTTACCGTACTACGTATGCTCAGTTATTTGCTGATATTCGACAAAGTTGCGTCACTTGGTCATTAGCAAATTTCCACAACGTTTATCACAACAATCATTTCAATATTACCTGTTTATATATTGAAAAAATAACATCCATAGTCGTACAATTTCGATTAATTATATTTTCAATACTTGTTAAAATTATGCCATAAAAATCATCAAAACTATGACACGTCTAGCCAATTCAAAAATATGTGATAGTTTTATTGTGCCACCCGCGAATTTTCAGATATTTAAGTTGCGGTACTATTCATAGATATTATTAAACTTTTTTTCTCGTAGAGAAAAATGTTCTCATGTAGATTCATGATGTTCTCTGCCTTTGTGCATATAGTTATAAATAATATATATGTATTTTACATAAAATATGTTAATGTCTGACAACAATCCCACCCAAAGTTAAGTCGTGATGAGGTCCAAGGCTTTCAACTCATTAAATAATAAATGCCCATTCACTCTCGTCTTGAAGACACGTCATAGGTATCCGGGAATACCGACGCGGTCAAGCTATTCCAGTCGTTTGCAGTGCGCATGACCACGTCGTAGTACAGCCGTTCATGATGTAAGGAGGGACTAACTAACTAAATAGATATATAACAACCCGACGTACGACGAGTTTGTTATTATTTGTGCTCGTGACTGTACCGTCAATATCATCGAAGGTTATTTATTTATGCATTGGATTTTGTTATTTTACGCTTTCTACAAGCGTGACTTGACACGCTGTGATGAAACTTGTTAATTATCACTCGTGTTTAATTGTTCTATAGATTTCACAAGTCCCGAAAGCATTCAATGCCTACTGGCATACCTAATGACCATTAAATATTTTAACCGTAAAAACAGAAATATGAAAACAGTCGAAAACTATATAAGTTTCAGTGGGTATATGATAGTGAAATTATAAAATACAATGCCTTTATTTGTGCACCAAAACTCACAGAAAAAATTATATTGTGCATTGTAAAATTATAAACATCCCACGCTCCAAATTATCTATTATTTAGCTGGCTAGTGTTGGATCTCTTCCGACTTAAAAGATGACCTATCGATACACGTGTGATATCACCAAAAAAGACTAATTCTTACTGGACACAATTCTATAATCTCACTAATGAAACTTGCATCTGATTTCTTAGTGAGATTATTAATACTCGTATGTATGTAAGCTAACTAAAGAGAGTCTGGTACCTATGATTACGTCTGAATTGATTATTAACGTTAATCAATCATGTTAAATGTTAATTAAAACCTGTTGTATTTCTGTTGTTCATGTTCAGACAATAGACAATATCTTGTGTTAATGCCTTTTTATAGAAATTTCGTGCAGTAGACCTTGGTACTTAGCTTGCACGCTGTTAAAATATATAATACACTTGCACAAATATATAATAGTTATTTATGTGTATAAAAACAAATGAGTAACGTTAAATTATAGCATTATAGTAGAGAATTTCAGATCTCACGTTGTGAAAAGTTAAGCGAGATGTCTGAACTCAGTGGTGACAAACCGGCGGTGCCGGGCTCATTCATACTTTTACATAATACTTGCGTTGACGGTGCAAATTACAACCAGCAACACAAGCTATTGATCAGCCGGTATTGTATCACGACTGTACAGTTCTTGTGAAAGGACGTAACACTCGAGTGAACATCTGTGGATAACAAAAATACTTACTAGTAAATAAATGCTAGTTTAATATTTTACCAATTTCACAACACGAGATGTATACTTATGACACCATTTCAAACTTCTTCCGCTTTTAACGAAGCGTTCGACCATCTGTTTATGATAATAAATTAATAAAAGAAAAACTGCTGATTTTATTTGATTATTAAGGACTATATAGGATTACAAGATCGAGATTGTGCAATACCATGTATTATTGTTACAAAAAAGGCGATTCCAGAAATCAAATGAAGGATTGGAGGCGAAGATCACATGTAAGAATTATGAGTATTTTTCTGAAAGATGTACCTAAGTTGTAAATCCCGGACAAGTTAAGTATCTTTGGATATGTTCTACCCCAATATGAAAAATTGGAAAATACTAGCAAAGTAACAATTTATATAATTTATATAATCAATAGTAAAAGCTTTGTCTGTGATTCTGATTATTTTGAATCGTTTACATTATTGTCACATTCGTTTCTACTACAATAATAACATTCGCTGTGCTTTCTCTGACTGCTTGAAAAAAACCAAAGCCTGTTTCAAACCTCAGTAGATATTTAACCCAATACGCGACGAATCATATATTCAACCATTAACCAGCTCGAAAGATTCATTTGAATTCCTTAACAAGTGGAAAACTTTTTGCGAAACATAAAATAACAGCTTGTACATTACCCAACATCACCTGGCAACTAAATAATGGCTTCACCACGATTGTCCGCGATAGGGCAACCTGTAGCTTCACGGCACAAAGCGATTCGTCAGGCTGGCCGGTGCGATTAAATACAGCGTAAATTACATTGCCGATTCGACTGTTACACGAATGCTGTTAGAGAACACTAGACCAAATTAGTCTCTTATAAGTATCATTGTATTGTGCAGGCATCTTACGTAATGTATGAAAAACCGAGCGTTCTCTTATGACTCTGCTAAGGTCGGGCTCCTTCCTCCTCCTTAAGCTTTCCTGTAGAAATTTTATACCTCAAGAATTTCGTATAGGTTAGTCTGTGAATTTTTTTTTTTTTAAATTTGAATGATTTAGACATTGAAAATGAATTAGACATATATTAATTTACTATCGAACTGCCCTAACTTCGCTTCAGGAAAACTACGCCTTACATTATTTTAAATTAATTGATAACTTTTTTATTTATGAACGGATTGCAATGTTACAAACTTTACGTTTTAAGTGACGCTTACTGCAATAGATTAGTGAAAACCAGAACAAAATCGGATGAGCCGTTTCTGAGATTAGCGGGAACAAATACACAGACAAAAATTCTAACAACTACTGTTTTGTCTACTGCGTTAATAAAGGCCCCTAATAATGTTTTTTTCTCAGTTAGAATTTTACTATTAGTATAGGTAGATAACTTATTTTATTTATAAAAATATTGTTATATATATATTTTTTTATATATATTCGTATCTATCTTTATGCCTAGCCTTTGCTGACCGATCGATCAAAGAGAGTCTGATGTATCGGAACAAACGGACAGACAGATGTCTTTATCGTCGTTAGCGAACGTCATTACCATGCTAGATATAAGACCAATTCCAAGGTGCGACATAAGTAAAATCTTTGGTCGGTCCGTTTACTTCATACGGCTTTGTTCCTCAAAAAAATTGGCATTAGGATCGTCAAGTGTTGAATAAATAATGTAAACGACTCTTTAACCGACTTCGAAAAAGGAGGAGCTCCTAATTAGTTTGTTTTTTTATGTTTGTTACCTCAGGAGTTCGTGATTTGTTAACCGATTTGGGAAATTACTTATTTTTTGGGTTTCTTCCCTTTTTTGTTAAAATATTTGTAATTTCAATACTCTGATGGTGAAACGTTTCATTTCAACCTGTCATAGCAAAACAACACTTATTGTACACCCTTCAACTGTATACAAATATAACTTTCTTTATGCTCAACTGCACCCAAGAGACTTCAAAAACTTAAAATACGTTTTTTCTTCAATCTGAATGTAGTCAAGCAGGAAAATTTCTTGTTCGTCTTAATCTAAGTTGGAAGAGGCCGTCTGATAAACGCGGATACCAGGACAACAGAAAGTCGCTGCTACCAGCTCGCCTTATACGGAGGGACTGCTTTCGCACGTCCGCAACGTCAGACGAGCTGTCTCCGAGATGTGGCCAATGACACCGTATAGTTTTATACGACAATCTTGGTAGCAATCTTGAAGGTTTAAATTTAAAATGTACACCACTACTTTGAAAATGTTTTTCACTTCACACATATATGCCCTTCGTGTGTGTGGGAATTATATGAACGAAAAAGTTGAATTTTAATAAAACATTACTAAGTAAGCTGAGCGTAAGTAAGCGTTAGAGAGTCTTTAGTGTCAGAAAGAACTTTACTCATTTTGGCATGTTGTGTATGATCACCATGAAGTTAAATATTTACGGAATTTTCTTACTACATTGTGTCATTTTTATGGGTACATATCCACGTATAAATGGTATTAAGTTAATTTATTTATTAGCTTTTTCCTTAAAGCAATACAGAATGTCTGACCGTCTGCTGATACTGTATTTTTTTGCATTGTTATTGTTACATAGCAATCTTAGTCGTGTGTTATTCTTTAGCGTTTGCGTATCAGATCGCCTAAGTTATAAACGTAAATGTAAACTCGATTTTCTTAGTGAAATCGCAAACAACCAGTACGTCGTGCTTTGAACTCGTGATCCTCCCATCTGCCGATAGGCCCTTGTGATACCGCAACGGGTTGTCGAAAGCGAATGTCGAGCGAGTAAATGTCGATTATCCACGATGTCCTAATTTCAATATTTGTTGACAACCAAACGATTTCTCCGACTCACGGGTTACATCATGTTTGAACTGTGCTGTGAACTATTTAAGTGATTAGGGTCATGTTCACATAATATTATGTTTATTTTATTGTAAAGACCGTTCATAGTTTTATAGAAACGGTTAGTTGGCGCTTTACTCAAGTTATTTACAATATCTCGTCATTTATTTATCCAATTCATCGTTATTTCTTAAGCCCTCGTGCGTCTGTGTGGTGTTCTTAACTTCTGAAGGACTTACGAATTAAGTTCATGTTGAAATATATTCGCTTTGTCAAGACGATGCCTCATTACTGATGTCTGATAGATGGCGCTGAAGTTAATAAATTAACAAAAATGTATTATATTTATAATTCGGATCGATTAATATTTAAATATGTTATAGAATACGTCCTATTAAGCCAAATAATAATACTTCAAACGACTGTAAAAAATAAAGGTTGCACACATTTACGCACTTGGATTTAATGTATCGCAGATAGCAAAGGTGCGAATGCATGCATAATCTCGGCAACAGTAAATCGCCGTCAAATCATCACTCTGTGGTCTGACCGGGCAGCGATGTCGACATTTGACTATACGTCAGTGATTACATAGATCTGTACACTTTACGAAGTAAATAGCATTAAACTACATCTAAATGTCAGATTTAAACGGCAAATAATATGCTTCAAATACAGTGGAAAATTCCGCTGAGTCCAGCTGCAAATATAATAAACTGGTAACCCGGCCTTGCTTCGATACAAAAACTAACGCCTCACGTTTACAAATAACACATGTATTGATTTAAGAATGGGTATTTTTAATTATGTGAATTAGAAACTTTAAAATTTATTACAATAGTTGAAGCCGGACGATCAAAATTACATTTACTGCCCTTTTAATACACTAGCCATATAACTTCTATATCCAGATAAAAGATAAAAACTGGCCTAGGTTATGTAGATTAGGTATATTGTAGATATATGTTATTTTAAGACTTATGTAGGTCGAATATTTCAGTGGCGGTCATCGTGACGTGTAACATCATCACTGATAAGTTCTGTGATGCAGTTGGTATACTGGCTTCAACTGGGCCACTGGTCTCGAGTGTCATTTGTATAGGCTAAAGAGTCTACGAGGCTTATAAGCCAGGACTATCATGGAAGTGCTAATGTAACTCTCTTAGCTAGTAATCGAGATTAAGCTGGGCAAAAGGGTCCATTTTAATAATTATTTTATTTCTTTTGAGATGAGAAGGGTGCCTTAAAAAAAATTGGTTCTCAAACCAAATTTTTGTCTTGTGTAAAATTATAAACAATTAATCTATTGCGTTTCTTTGACAAATTACTTAATACGGCTGTTTGCTTGCATTACAGTAAAAAAACTATAAACTTGTCAGACCATAAACCCACGACTTTAGTAATATTATAATAAAATTGAAAGGTTGTCAAACGCAATAACTCGCGCAAGTTACAAATCATAGCTATTACATCAATTGATCGCCTGTAATTCAAACCAGGGTCTTTACATGATTTGACGCAATGTTAGATTAGTGATTAGATCGCCGGCCTCGGGGTCACAAGAGACCAACGTTTGCAAAGTAATGTACCCGCTACAAATTAGTTATCACATACTTCAGTGAAGTAAAAAACCGTGAGAAAACCTAGGTAACTAAGAGTCACCGTATCAAACGAACCAGACCAGAGAGACCGGCAAGAAGAAAGAAGAGAAACTAGGGTCCAGCAGTCTGACAATTATGCGTGTGATGATAATGCATCTTAAATATAATAATTGAAATGTTTAATTTATTATCAAACAGATACTGATTTTAGCACAGCTGTGCATCACATTGAAACAGATCTTTAAGTGATATAAAGTGAACGAAATATTTCGTTTCGTTAATCTATTAGTAATGAGAGGTAAAAGTGAAAACTCATCAATTAGCACCTGTTGAGAAACATTTCGGTTAAGTACAATGATACTTACAATATTTCTTAAGACAGCAATTTGCTAGCCGCATATAAACATATACAAAAATCTTACTGAGAGCCAGTTCAAAATATAAATTAAATACGTAACTTAATGTTTTAATAACTGCGCGTAAGGATCATATAATACGTCATGCTTTATTGCGCTCACCTTAATGTAATTATAATTAACGCATAAATATTATTACAATTACGTTCGTGTTATGCACATATATAATTAAATGTCCCTGTGTGCTATTTTAACGCTTGTCAGCTCTATTAATATTATAAAGACAGTCAGAATTTTGTGTGTATGTACACAAAGAGTAATCCCCGGTACTATGACACCAATTAAAAAAAATCTATTACTATTTTAAAAGTACATTGTTCCTGGTGGACATAGACTATCTATCATGTATACCAAAAATTGTTCAACCCGAACGAAGTTGCAGCGAACCAGTAACAGTCACGAGACCACGGCAACAAACACATACAACACCTCACACCACCATCATTGATCCGATTATAAATCAAGTACATCTGAGAGATTACTAAGGTGAAGACAAAGCGGAATACATGACGTGTCGTCAGATCCGTTCACTGATAACACCACACTCGCGATCCTATCTTGATCGAAAGTGTTCAACCAAGCATTTCGGAGTATTGTTTTCGACGTTCGCATCACTTTTCCATTGCAAATATGAATACAGTAGTAGAGATTTAGGGTTAGAAGTTCAATGCTTATTAATTACTATTAATAAAATTAATTGAACACTTCATTACTTGTGATAAAACAAAAACAAATATTTTCATATTAATAATTAATTAAACTTATAAGATCATCCGCTTTATACGTATATAATATGTATCGTAAAACTTAGCCATCAATCATCCACAGATCCAGAAACCACTCGCGTACAGACACATAATTGCATTTTCATTCAGATACATAGTAATCTTATATGTTATAGTTAACAAAAAACGTTCAAAACCAACTGATTTTTTTACTTATTGAGGGTCCTCCTCCCTGGTGTGCTAAGACTTAGTTTGGATAACGACAACACAGATAACAAATATTTTCTTATTTTCTTGACCTACTATTATTTTTCATCAAACAATGTATATAATTTATAAATGGAAGTGAAATTTACTTTTTGTATTTGTATTTATTATTGTACGTCTATTTGTTTCGTTTTAATGTTATACAAAATTCGTCCATTTTTTTTTTCAATTCAATCAGTATTATGAAATGCCATTACTATATTTTTAATATAGGACTACGATTGCCAATACTGAGGCAGTCTATAATACTCACTCTAGGTGCAAAGTTTTATTGCTTTCGGTCTGCTAAAGGAGGTCTGCCTAGGATGTACTTGGCGTTGACGGAGACGCGAGATAAGGAAAAATAAAATTAAATACTTATGACCGATGTTCTGTCGCTCTTTACCTTTGAAACAAAATAGAAAAGATAATTTCATAGGAGATTCAATAGTGAAAAGTTTTAAATGTTGACCTTTATTCTGTATCGATTGTATAAGACTTCGTTTGTTTGTCCCACCTCCGTAAGTCTCAGCAGCTCCAGAGTGATGCAATGCGCACTTCACTTTCTATAAATGACATACAGACGTACTAATTTATTGGTCAAAGCGTCAAGTTAGGGCGGGTATGTTAATTTACAAGTTATTGAGTAAAAGTGAAACGATCAAAACTGAAGGTAACTGGCGTGACGTTATGTAAAAACTTAACAAGGGCAAAGTGACACTGACATAATATTTCGCGCGGGAAACTGAGTTGATAAAGTCGAGTATGACGTGACAGATTCAAAAAAATATTGATACTGGTATTTTACTGACAGGAACAACTTAACCGAGTGATGTTAGGGTCTCCATCCTCCTTCCAAAAAGTATAACCAAATCAGGACTGTTCTTTAGCACCTTCCTACCTTCTAACTTAATAGTTTTCCCAAAATCGCCGTGTAACATTCTCAGCGTGTTACTCTCGTGGGCTCTGACGTTTGGGAATAACTGATTTCCGTGCATGCCGGTAAGCAATTACCTTTTGCCCAAACAAACATAGATAAAAGCCTTCAAAGATTACAAAAATGATCGTGATGTCATGTTACCTATGTAAGATATACAAGAGACGTGCGTAGTGGTTTTTACAACTGACGTTTTATTTCGGGATTTCCTACGACACATACATAATACATACACATTTTAATTAGATACCATTTGTGATTCAATTGTATTTAGTTTGTTATCCTTCAACGAGTTTAATATAGATGTTAAGATGGGAACTACATTTTTTGCCCAAGCTCTATGATACTGTTTTACAAGTGTTTACCTAAGAGTTGAAATTAAATTTTGATTCAAAATTAAAATTTCATCAATAGCTACCAAACAAAAAGTAATTAGGTTGAAAAACAAAAAAGAAAAAAAAAATTAAGAGACTAGAGGCGTAGTGATCCGCCCCGACTTCGTTTGGTTTAAAAATTAATTATATATACATGATATACGAAATAATGTACCTTTGGTATTTTTTCAAAAGATGCCGTGATTCCGGAGATAATCCTAATCAAAGTCCTTGCTCAGTAAAATGTCCTCTTTAGTCCAAATAAATTCCTAGAAGCAATCCTATACTCGCATAAATTTTAGTTTCAGACAAAAGAGAAGAAAATATAATTTTAAGTTATTTAAATCTAAATCAATTTATGAGTGATGGTCTACATTACCGGTAAATGTAGGGCTTATTAGCTTGTAGTACAAGGTCGTTACTAATTTGGTGTCGAATGCGACAACAGTAATAAACAAAAAAAAAACGAACATATAACGAACTGGAGACCAAGATGTTTATTGGTTTAACATACCTACCATCAAGTCTGCTAATGTGGTCCTTTATATTATGTCGTGCAACGCCATCTAGTGGCGAAAAATTGTTTTCGAAATTTTACATGTTTGTGCCA
The DNA here is from genome assembly GCA_018251895.1 of Agathymus mariae mariae. Taxonomy (NCBI): domain Eukaryota; kingdom Metazoa; phylum Arthropoda; class Insecta; order Lepidoptera; family Hesperiidae; genus Agathymus; species Agathymus mariae. The sequence continues at coordinate 4,460 of DWPT01003161.1, read as the reverse complement.
ACTATCACAGTCACCCGCTAGACAGTTACAAAATGTATGATTCTTTTTTATCTAATTCTACTTACACTTATTATTAATATTATGCCACAGTTTCACTTAAGGATTTCAAATTATTATCTAATCTTTTTTTTCGGGTAAGCAATACACCAACAGTCGCGGGTGAGGGAGAATCAAAGGCCTTTTCAAATAGTGAAACAGCCGTTATAACATCTATCGAAGACTGTCGGCTATAGTATCGATTGTACCGTGGCCGGAGGCGTCGTTCAGGGTCGGGCACCCACACCAACTCTCGGTTTCTTCCTGTCATCGTGGCAGGTAGGTTTTATACATAGAGTAGACAATAAATAGAGATAGATGATAATATATCCATTAAAATAAATCTAGCTAAATAAATGTGCTTTGCAGAATTCATAAATAAAATTAATATGACTGCATTGACTTAATTACAGTGTCTTTGTTCAATATGCCTAGAAAAGAATCGTCTCAATAAAAATTTGCCGAGGAAGCAACTCCTTGCTACACAAAACGTTTCGGTTACACCCCTACTTACATCTATCACCGGATTTCAATGAAACGAAACGCGACTTTTGCATGTGACCTTATATGTGACTTTGGAAGTAGATATCATTAAATACATATCGCGACAGATATATGAAACAGTACCCACAATTGATGTTTTGATGAAGAGACGATCGTAGTGACGCACACGATTGAGAACTTACAAACGTGATTGTTAAACCTCGTCAATAAACACCGGTAAACAATTAACATTCCTAACAAATACATTAGATGCCCTTTCATTTTTTCAACACTCGGCGTCCTTCAGATATCTACCGAGATCACGTCTATTGACACTCGTTAAATCAATTTATGTTATTACTGAATAACCAAAGTCGATTGCGTAAACAAGCAGTATTAGCTAGGAATAATACAATTAAACCATATCATGGCAAAAGCAAAACTTATCGGCTTCCGAAAAATGGGTGTACGTTTTCGACTTTTACAAGCAACAGTTTAAAAAAGTTAAATGAGAAAGTGAGAACCACAGACGTAGAACATAAATGGTAATCAATTTCAACTGTACTCAACTGAACGAACTCGATATTATACTTGTGATTTAGTCAAAATATAAAAAATTGCAGCCTTCATAACACAATTTTATCGACACGCAGTGATTATCCAAAATCGATAGCGACTTTACTTTGCCAACAACATAATACTTAACAATTTAGTATTATGAGACACGACACAACATAGGCAGCGAGAGTCAAAATTTTACGGTTTGGGTCATTGGTTCTTGTGATTATCGAAGCAAACATTAGACAGCTACATCGATGATCGAGGCTGTCAAACGAGAAACGCGATAGTTGAGCTGAAATCGATTTTAATTAAATTAATAGTGGTTATTCAACCGAGAAATACTCGATTTCGGTCCATCTATTGATAACAAGTGTAGTAAAACAATGTAATATATTATTTTTATGTGGATATCAATCTATTAATACATATCGACTGTATTTAAACAACGAAGTTCTTTAATACATTGACAATACAGAAATTTTAACTAAAAAAAAAAAATTAAGACAAAAACCAAGTCAAGTTGAACTTATTTTGCATTATAATGCAAATATAGTTAGTTGGTCATACCACAATATTTTACAGTATATCAAGCATTTAAAAATGAATACTTCTAAAAGGCTTTCATGTTACGCAATAAATCATTCATAGAAATAAACGATCAAAAATCGAAAACATTGCCGATTAGTAATTAGTTTACATGGATTATGCAACGTTCGCACCACATAATACTTTCAAGACGCATACATAGCCTTTGCCGCTCACATTTTTGCCTCACATCCGGTTGCGACGGAAGTACCTAACGGTGGCTAGACGCGTGTTCTCGACGTGACGGTAACTGACCGATTGATTAAGGATCATTACTTGCGGGCGGTTAGGCCGCTGAGTAACCGCCGGAACAATTAAAACTTACCGCCGGAATCCCTTAAACATTTGTTAGGAAGAGTTATGACTTAATTATCTTCAGTGTAGAAGAACATGGTGATCTAATCTGTCTAGCGTTTAATATTATTTAAGTTCTAGATATTACGATGTACCAAGTGACGTTAACACTGACTTCGTTCATTTTGCGAGCAAATCCGTATGATGTTAACAATTGTAAATTGTAGCCACCAACCCTATATTTTACAGTGGGATACTCTCCAAGAAACATCTGAATAATTCCTGACAAATGTAGAGGAAAAATCTTAATACATATCAATGTGAATAATATCTAAAAGAATTTAATACCTACTTCGGTATTTCATTTTTCTGTAATTTGCCAACCAACAGGCAAAACAGTCATCAACCAATAACCGTAACGTCGAATCCATCACCGACTGGTTGCTCTGAAAAAAGGATATGAAGCTCTCGTTCTGCCAGCTCTCCAACACTAACCACCTAACGGTTAGATTATTTTTTATTACGAATCACATATGTAACAAGGAACTGTACCTACGGTGTCTGTAGTGTTACTTATATAGTCTATCTACGTTATTTATTCTACGAAAACATTAAGAAGAGTTTAAGGTTCAGAAAGATAACCCTACATGCATTATTTCTTTACAACCATGTCGTTCATGATAACCAAAGTTCGGGCACAACACAACTGTAATTACATTAGTTCATTGTCAAGTAAAAGTAGAACATTATCATTTTTAGATCTTGTTATTGGTTTCAAAGTAATTTAAGATCGTATTACATTCAAATCGTGATTTACGTATCACAGGCATATTGACATCGCTACTTTCTAATATGTGATTGATTTCATTGCAATTGCTTCCTACTTGCTGGTTCATTTGAATGCGCGTTAAAACTGATACAGACATACACAAATATTGATTAAAGGTTTCAAAAGAGAACAATAAATGTCTATGTTGTATTATATAATGTAGAAGTAACTAAGTAATAAATTCTGAAAGTGTAGCTTTAATCGATTTTAAGTGCCAGTGAATGAAAAGAACTGAGAAAAATATGTACCGTATCTATTATATGTACCGACTAACAAACTGCTCTGCCTACGCTTAATAAAACTACGCCGTACACTTAGAACTAGCACCTGCATTGTTTAAGGATTGAGTTATTCTTATTCCGTGAATTAGAAATAAATACATATATGTATATTCGTTTATAACTTTTTTATTTAGGGATGGAGTGAAATGATTGCTTGAAAAGTGATGCTTAATGCAAAAAACATCAGTGAAAAATATCTATTGTTTTGGGTTCTATCGCGTTAATAATAGGTTATCTCATAAATATTTATGTATAGAAAGCAAACTTAAAAAAGAAATATATATATTATAAAAAGATGATAGTAATATATAAACATTCAAACACTCACACCCTCGCACTAGGATTCACGGATTACACAAATATGTCGTCACAAACTCCCATGACTCAGGAACAGACATTAATGCGTCTCATAGGTTTTTGTCCCGGCCAGAAATCGAGCCCTGGACCCCCCGTTCAGCACGCAAGGTAAATGATACTGACTAACTGGGGTACAAATACGTCCATGAATATGAATGTAACATTGACCAAGTTTCCAAGCTTTTCCTTTAGAAATCTATAGGATTGATCAATAAAGGGAAACCAAGAACAACTACCCAGTGACCATAGTCACAGCCCAGTTTTGTTTTCCTGCTATCCTCGCGTATCCTTCGAAAGGATTTCATCCATAATCTCCAATATCCAGTTAAATATGTGTGGACAAATTTTACATAGTTTTGACGGAATTATAAAGAACTCTCAAATTTACCCACTAAATTCTTTCATCAAAGCTAGTGAACATTTGGAGGTTTAATACAGAATATGTTGACAAACTGAGCGAAACTCGCATTTGAAATCACTAAAACTACATTAGTACGAGTGTAATACTTACTAGCATCCAATATGAGAAGGTCAATATAACTCTCAGGCTTTTTTTTACATAAGTTAATGTTTGACAACAATCTCCCTCCCGATGGTAAGTGATGATGAAGTCTAAGATGTTGAAAGCACTTTTAATAGCCTATTCTTGAAGACACTCACATCGTAAGTAGCCGGAAACACTGACGCGGGAAAGGTATTCCATACCTTTGCAGTGCGGATAATGAATGAAGACGCAAACTGCGTCGTCCGTGCAGGTGGTACGTTCACCACGATAGGGTGGATACCTGCCGTTCGTCGAGTTGTTATATGGAGGAACGGTGATGGGGGAAATAATTCGGACAATTAATGTGCACACTTTCCAAAATGTACCCTATAGAAGAACAAGCGGCTGGCAACCCTGCGCCTGTGCTCAAAGCTTTGTAGATTGCGTTCAACCAGATCTGGTCACTTTGCACGCCTCTACATCGAGTCCAACGCAGATACATGACATTTGGCAGCACCGGCCCAAATGTGACAACAGTACTCCACACATG
>DWPT01003160.1:0-14872 GCA_018251895.1 Agathymus mariae mariae | reverse complement strand
ACTCCTGCTTCTGAAAATACCTGTCGTTGCCCAATCACTGAATTTATATTTTTTACTAACATCTATATATTTAAATTAATTTTTTTATTATACTCTGAATCTATGGTATTAAATAGTGCCGTATATAGACCATCAGGATCACTCATTATGGCTCGTCCAAACAACAAACTTCTCCTTCTATCGGTACTAAGTACCTGATTAATTTATAGTTAAGTTTGCAACATAATATATCCAGGAAATAATGCAACTAAACTAATAATCACCTTTAAAAGGTAATAGAGCATTTTTTTTTGTTTGTATGCGGTATATTTAAAAGACATATGATTTTCGACTCTCCGTACATTGTGAGACGACACCGACCCCACCTGTATGGCAGTTCTTGGTTATGTCGATAGTCAATTTAGTAATTATAATTAAAATGATTCAGTCTGTTCCATATACACTGCTTCTTCTGACAGAACGACCTAATTAACAGTGTTGATCCCATTAAGTTTAAACCAAACCACGAAATTCCGTGAATTATTACGATTCACTTTGAAGGAGATATGACGTTGACGTCAGGTAAACCTTACAAAAGAACTAATAATCATGTGAATAAGTTTCACGCAATTTTTATGGTGAATGTTGTCAAGTGCCTCCATTAGAGCGAGATGTATTGTAGATGTTGAAACTAAAAAAAAAATTCACCCAACTTATTGGTATAAAATCCAAAGAAATCAAAAAATCAAATATAAATAAATATGCATATAGTAAAACAAACATTGAAAACGCCGAAATTGTAATTATAAAATTGATCTTTATAAAACTAATCTTAATCGCTGAAAAGAACCGTTTTATTAATGTACGGATTCAAAAACTCAATGCTACATTCTTTTGACCTCCCGTCACGGTCCTGAGTATTCTGGACATGGCAGTATTTTAAAAAAATATATAAAGAGGGGACCAGTCTTTCACAATGTTCTAATTGCAGTTCGCTGGAAGGTGAAGAGCTGGTATTCGTTTATTTTGTGGGAACTGAACCCGATACTAAGTATAACATAAGAAAATGAAGAAGTTACTGATTTGTTTGAAGATATATTTCTAAAAATACTAACATTTAACAAAATTCGCTACCACCCGACTCGCATAGATATTATCGATTGTGATCGGTGCGAGTTTTTCTTACGGCAACCGATGTATTAACGAAGAATTATTGCGGTAACAATAAAAAACTGCTTATTTTTTGGCCACGTTAACATGACTTATCTAGGTCATAAACTGTGATTTGTTTTTAAAAGCCTCGCATTACATAAAATATTTAGAACCATTGCTTTTGCCGCTTTATAATTAAAAGCAGTTGGTAATAATCCAAACAGTTACAGTATTATCAAGATTTGAGATAATAATTTCGTCGGAAAATCATTCATAGATTACAAGGAAACAAAATGTTTCTTAAGTAATTCTAAAGGATCAAGTGGGTAATTAATTATTTAATTAAATTTTTTGGTTTCATTTCCCATTTCCACCCTAGGGGTGTTATTTTTACTTCAAAGTTAAGTGGGATCAAAGCGTCCTAAACATAAAAAGATTTTTTCAAATCAGTTAAATGATGATGGAGTTCTAGGGTTTAAATAAAAAACAATATAAACGAATTGAGAATATAACGCTTCACTTTCAAATAATCCATTAGGTGAATGAAAACAGTAAATAATAAAGATTTTTTTTTTGTGAAAATCATATTTAATTGTGAAGTACTTACGTTTCGAATAGGGCAGAATGTAATCCTCACTCCGAACAAACCCTTATCTTTTCGGAGCGCACAAAGTATTTTTCACACAAAGTAAACACGATTAAAGGAACACTTTATCTGTGTAACACAATAACATTATATTCAATGGAAAGAAAAAGTTTTGAGTATGTAACAATGATAAAACAAAATTTAAAAATTTCAACGTTCGTAATGACACGTAAATTTTCGCGGCAAACGCGACAGGACGTAATACGACCCAACTACGACGGCGCTTGTGAAGAACTAAACGGATTCACCTGCAATCCGAGCGATGATCGGTCGGGTGCGAGACAGAGACAGATAAGAGTCGCATGTGTGACGTGAAAGAGACAGATAGGCGCACACGTGCTCGAACCCTCCTTGAGGGCAAAGCCGGCACGAAAGGGCGAGATGTTACAAAGCTAGAATGAAATAAAAGCTTTTCAAATTTTCCATTATACTATCGAACAATAGATTCGATTTGATTTCCGTCACTCATTTTTTTTTCATTGACAATGTCCTGGTTTGTAGGGAGGCCGTCGCAAAATAATTTATGTGGGTAAATATATTTAATAACAGCTAGAAAGAGCCGCCTGTCGATTCAAAAAAGTAGGTCACATTGAGTGAAAATTTTATCACGATTTTGCGTCGTGTCGTCTGATTGCTGAAAATAATAACACCGGCCGAGCCCGAGTATCATCGACGGACAATCAGTCAGTGATAATATGAGGAAAATTTTAAAATGAGTAACGGGTAATTAATAAGGTGTGTACGTGAAAAGTCGTGGTTTGAAATTTATTAGACTGTGTTTATTTAATAGCAGATTTCTAGTGTTAGTTTAATTTCTAAAAGAAAAGTGTTCATAAAAACTAAAACAATTAAGTAGAACTATACAAATAACTTTGACGCTACGTATGTAGAATGTACAGAAAGTTACGTTGGTGAACAAACAAAATGTGTATATACGTACGATCATTATCGATACCAAAAGGCTTATTACTTCTACTTTATTGTTGAAGTCCTAACATAATATTTTGCTTAATTTGTTTTTAATATTACGCGGTTGTTAAAGAAAATACCCATCTACCCGCACAACACACGAATAATTAATTATCTGAGTTTGAATATATTTATCTCGAACGATTTATTATACTTCACTTAATTGATATAGTGGTAAAAAAGCTTTACATCAATTTTATGATGAATAAATACTTACGTGAATATATTTTAGTCAATTTAAAGGAATTTAGTAGACAAATCCCGCAGCTATGGGACAAGTGTACGATCAAAAATGAGAATAACAATTATGATGTTCTCACCCCACGTAACTAACACAACGCTAAACTATGCACAGCAAAATATGACATTCGTACGGTAACCCAGCGGTCAGGACTTATACCGTCTCAAATAATGTTGAGTCCGCTTTACGATTTAAATTTATTTATTATGTTAGCTATAATATTCAATTTTATGTGATCGTTGTTTTAGAAACTGGCGAAACAAATATGTACTCATAAAACTTTTATTCTAATATTTTAAACAGTTTCATCAAACGAATGAATTAACGAAATAAAACTTATTAGAAGTTGGTTTTTACAAACACTTCCAACGTCAAACTACGACATCGCTTCAACAAATCCCTACCGTGAGTGGTCCCGGAAGAAGAAGCGGCAAGAAACTCCCGAGGAGTTTTTTTTTCCTACTCACAGTTACAGAAAGCACTTACTAATACTTATGGCTATATATTAAAATCATGTCAAAGCAGTCTTGCCTTTAAAATAATCGTAGAGTTTTTAATAACATTTCCGCATAATAATGCTTTTGACGTGAGCTTTTAATTTACACTAGAATTTCTATCAATTCTAAAGGAATTTATTATAAATATCTACAGATCAACCCATGAAAGAGCCACCAGTTTTGATAAGTCTGAAATTTGGTACAATCAGTTTACCCTTATTCCTGGTATTAATGATATTCATATCACTCTTCTTAACAAAACAGTTTTAACGTACAGAATTTATCTAAAATGTATTTATTTTGATACAACAGTAAATATAGTGACTTCTTTACGGAGATCTCTAACCGAATCTCTAGGCCTGAGGTTGAAAATGGTGCATATTGTTCTCTGTAATACCAAAATCGACGCAATATATGATAGTAAGGCACAATAGTAAACAAAATATTAATATAAGCTTTTACTAAATTAACAAGTTTTACGTCGATATCGACAGCAACCAGCCATCAGCTGGATTTTTAGTTAATAGTTAAGTAATAAAAACTATAGTGTAGTTGAAGTAATAAAAAACGAATATATTTATTTAAATACGTGTATCACACGTCTATAAAAGTATAATAAACTATGGTAGTAACTCAGACACCGCTCACGGCTGCACTTTGACCTGGAATTATCTAAGTGATGATACCCACACGTCGGAAAACACGCTAAATTCTTGTAACTTGACAAAAATATGTCAGCATATTTGTGAACCTCATTACGTTACCTAACACTGCCTGAGATCAATTTTATTTAAAATCACAATCTTTTGTTCACTTACGTATTTTGTAAAAATATTTATGCACGTATTTTTTTGCTTTTACTAATGTTTTGAAAAGGTGCTTAAAAATTGAGGAGAACAAACGACGAAAGAAACTCCTCAGCATATCGTTTAAAACAACACATAGCAATTACAATGTAAGTTTAAGCCTGTGCGGAACCGGTTTCAATTTCCAGCCGTCCTTGTCATTAATATATTCATCAATACCATAATATCCTTTACTTATAAGTTGTGCTTTAATGTTTATATTACAAATCAGACTAACCCTAACCTCGTTTTCCTTCAAGAAATAATGTTTTTTAATAATAATCATATGTATATATATATATATTTATCTGCTAAATAAGAGAAAAAAAAATAGTCTCATATAAAACCAATACTAGGAATATATATATATATAGTAAATTTTATCAACTTCATACAATATAAGTTTAAGTTAATCTGGATAAAATATGATGGTAAGTGGTAATGTGGTCCACGGTAGAAACTGCACTAACTTAATAAAAGCTCATTCTTTCCTTAAAAATAATACTAACCATATAAGAAATTTTAAAAGCATCTCAAACAGGGGTGTTGGACTTAACTTTTGTTTCCACGAAATCCTTGTAGACTTTTTACCCTTAAAACTTTAAGTTTAAGATAAAGAAACATGACCACACAATATATGAGAATAATATTAGATAATAATAACTTCAGTGACACGAGTACAAATCGAAGAAACAATACTTTTTACCACGTGCCGTCCTACACTTAAATTTCCTGTTTCATCGTCATCTAAGCAATTAAGGACAAATGTTGTAATATGTCTCGCAAGCTGTCGAACTTGGCCCCTATCCTAGCATTATACCTATGTGTAAAAGATAATAATGTAAAGATAAAAAAATAAAGATAACAACCTTAAATCGATGAACATATTTCTGCCCGGTTTCTCAATCAAACATAATTTTAAGAATTATATTCCAGACCAAGGTTTTTCCAACAAACGCCGTTAACGTAATTCTCGAGTAATTTCAATCAACGCTTATACCGTTTGTTGATGTCATCCAACATGTTTCAAGTAAATTAACTCCTGCTCGTGAGGAAGGATGAGAACTTAACAAGGTGTAAAATTACTAAGTTAATAATTTACTATTTAAATGAAAACTTACTTCAATTTCCAGACGAAAACGCAACACAGTAAGTGACTCTGCCGACGAATAGTTCCTGGTTTAATCCCTCTTCGATGTACCTATTTACCCTTATTGATGGGGTTCGAGCTTTCAGTTAGTAAAGAATTTAAAAATAGAGGGCTTTTTGTCTCCAGCTGGTCATCCAGCGAAATCATTATTTATAATATTTTTGGACACTACAGTAAAGGTGGAAAATAATGATAACTTTTAAATTGACTGTGAGATTATCTTCCAGGTAATTCGAAAGTAATAAAACCAAACCAAAACCAAAAACTAATATCTCACTGTTGACTACCGTAATTCAACAGTAAATGAGGCGCTTATAGGCCTGTGGCTAATTTCGTTCGTACGTGAGGCACCGAGTCTAGAAACTGCGGGCGCGGTCGATTTCTAGAGCGCTTCCGTCGTCCAGCGACGCACTGGGACGATTCATTGGTTTGATTGTCATAGTTAAACGACGACCACCAAGCCATGTCGAAGACAATATGGCGGCATAGAAATTTCAACTATTTGTCTTGGTTACTAACTACTCCACCGATTCGTACTATAGCAACATCTACTACGAGCATAAAACCACGCTTTGCATTGGGATAACGGGTTGAAGAAATCAAATATGCGATGAGATCAATACCAAATTTCAAATTTCAGTCTCCTTCTCTTTCAAACCAAGAAGACATTATAAAATTATTACGTTGATATTATTCAAAATAATAGTTCTACGTCGCTGCGATAAAGCGGGTAAGAATACTTTATCATAATTATTTCTGTTGTTAAAGACGATCACGTCATGCTTAGCCTTACTAAGCAAAGGTCAATAGCAAACAATAACAGATTTTAAATCTCGTACACTCAATGATATCGGTTAAAGTAACTTGCAGTTAAAAGTAAACTAGTGACGTCACTTCAAGGAACTGATTGCATGCGTGATCTCAGCCGTGTTGTAATGCTTAAATCGTGTGAATACATAAGGATATAATTAAGTTTTAATAGTATAAGCTAGTGGTTTAAAATTAACTTTCCGGTCGAGTAGACTGGGTTCGACTATAACGAACAATTATGTGAAGTAATCATGTATGTATATGAAAATTTATAATAAAAATATCGTCAGGAAATCTCTATAGCTGGGGAAACTCAATAATGTTTGTAACGGTCTGTGAAATCAGCTTCACTAGTGTAAAATCAGTACGCGTCATTGACAACACCAAGCCTAAGGACTTCCTTAGCGATTTCCTTATAGAAATCAATATATTAATTATTGTATCACAGTACATGTTGTGATGTTTACAACACTAATATTAGGAGTAACACTAACCTGATTGTACCAAATTTCGGACTATGCACAACTAGATGCTCTTTCTTGGGGAGATATATAAAAAATTATAGCGAAATTCGTTTGAAATTATCGGAAATGCCATAATGTCAAATAAAAACGTAGTCTGATATTCTTATGAAGTAAGAATGAGATGATTATTTTAAAGATAAGACTTCTTGGATACGAGGTTAATATATAACCATAAGTAGTAGTAACTGCTGTCGGTAACTGTGTATATAAAAAGCTCCCTGGGAGTTACTTGCCGCTCCTTCTTCTAGGAACACTCACAATAGGAATTCGAATATAGTTTAACATCATTTCACTAACAATGTATTGATCGCTATGAATTTTATCAACAATCGTGTGAAGACATTTTCTATGTCGATATCCAAAATAAACTGATATACATATGTTATCTGATGGTAAGTGGTCATCGCTGCCCATCATCGGATTTCCGGTACGCCAAATGATTCTTCGTCGCTTTGCTGGCCAAGAACAAAACGGGGAACTTGCTTGCTATCTGGCCGGAAATATTGGACACGAACACGTCAGCATATTGCGCGGAGGATTGTAAAAGAACAATGATAGAAAGCTAGGTAAAAAGATCTACCGCTACGCATGAGTATCATCGGGATCAAACTGCGTGTAATAAAGCCAACCGACCTTCGACGGAAGGGACCGTTTGTGCAACCTCATCCGTTGTACTGCTGACTGCATCAGAAGTATGGTAGTATGGCTTAGCCTCGAGCTAACACTGAACCCCTTATGGCTAAAATACCTGGATCAAGCAACATCTAAACTTGGCAAATTATAATTATACTTACAAACTATATTTTTGTTTTCTCGAGACGATGATTCAAAGCTTTGCTATTATCCGGTACATCGCAGTAGCTACGTAGTCAAGTTACCAAATTCAATGTTTATCAACCAAAATTCTCCTCGTTGAAATACATTACTGCTAAACTACGTGCTCGTGGTTAATATACACTTGTATATAATATTTTATAATAACGGTATGCAAGCTTTACATCTCTTTCGAAATAAATATTTACGGAATATCTGTATAACAAATCAGTGAAACACATGATAAATAAAAAAAAATATTTGTACACGTGATGCCGATTTTGATCTTTATAATACCCTTTGCAAGGTCATAAGGCAATGACGTCATATTTCTAAGCGACGTCAAGATAAATAAACCATGAACCATTCAGAGTTGTGACGTCCGCTTCATGAGTTAATAGAACAACTTAATATATACGGGTGTACTTACAAATACCACATAAAATATGATTAGCCAAAAAGCTGGTAAATAGGGTTGCCAAACGTCTGCATATTTTTTTCAAAAATCCATCGTTCAGACCAAACCAAAGTCCCGTGCTCATGATGCTCCCGCTGAACAGCGAACGAGACAATAGAGTACTTCCTTTCATTTAAAAGTTGCTACCTGATCCATTCAGTTAACTCTCATAAGTACTTGTGTACCGCACACGAGTAGTACACAGTAGAGATTTTACCTGAGATGCTCCGTCTTGAATTAACGTGGATGAAGCCTTTGATAACCTACTTTTTATACTATTTACTATTTCTACTTTTTATCTGCTAATGACATAATAAATATAATAAAAAAATATATTTTTCATAAATCCTGTGCTTTGGTTATAATTATAAATGTTTTTTTTTTTTTTAATTTGGTATTACATCTATTCAGGATACACTTCGTCACAATCGTGAAACGTTTCATACGCCTTTCGGTCGCAGGGTCGCAGTGCTGGTCCCCCGGTTCCTTTTCGTTCGGCACCACTTCGGTGATGCCTTTGGTGTTACTGAAGACTGGGTGACGTTGACCACTTACCATCAGGTGGCTCGTCTGTTCGTTTGTCGACTAGTGATATAAAAAAAATCACACCTATGTTACCCATCATTAAATTATTGTATATATAAGTAACTCGGTTGACACACTTGGTAACACTTGGAAAATATACTTCACGATTTTAGATATTTGTAAACACCAGTGATTCTCGGACAAAGAAAACAATACGTTTGTTATAAATCTATTCATTCAATACACAATAATTAGGTGTATAGATAATAAAAATATTAATGTCATACAATTCAAGCGTTAGTAGTATTAAAGTGTGTTTTATTCTGGTTTGTCGATTGATTAAATAAGAAAAAGATGACCCGTAATGTGACAATTGTAACACTGCCGCGGCAACAATCAATTGTGCAGATGCGTTCGTATCGTTGGCAATACGCGGTAGTCTGTAGTGCTGGTCGAGGTTAAGATCTCCCAGTTATAGAAGACAAACATATTGCCTACCTAAAGTATTGGACACGATGGTATTCTTATAATAAATAATTAATGAAGGTATATGTGAAGCATATAGTTGATCTAAATTTACACACAGTTCAAATTGAATCCTGATGATGCAATGACAGTTTACTTTAGCCGCAATATTTGAGCACTTGTTAATTTTGAGTCCGAAATTGTTAATGTTACGCAGAATTTTTGGTCTACTGTATAGATCTCTATTATTCAGGTGCTGCACTGCACACACATTATTTTCTAAAACTAACTTATTGACGTTGTTACTAATTAATAAACAAACAATCGTGTATTCACTGGCTTAAAATAATTATTATGTGTCGAACAACCAAGGCCCGAGAATGTCGACAGAATCGAACTGTGTCTGAGATCTGAGCTGACTGAGTGATATAACTGAGAAATACAGAAAGTCTATTCACCGGCTTACGAAGGTTTTAATAGTTTACGAGCAAAACCAAAACGGGCCAAGGCCCACGACGACCATCACGGTTACCACATTGTTACGAGAGTGACGCGACCCTCCATTAATTTCGGCGAGTGAACGCTCCGTTAATGAATATTTACAGAAAAAAATATTAAAGCCCTCGTTTTAGTAGGGTGATTGCGGTTTGTTGAAACAAGTTGATATAACATCTATTATATGTTTAGGTTAACGCTAATGGTAAATTTAATTTTTGACATTTATTCTTAGAAAGGTCTATTTATATAGGTATGTTAAGAGATGCTGTTATTTCTTTGTTCTTTATATTATGTTTACATTAATAGCCGACAAACGAGCAGAGGAGCCACCTGATGGTAAGTGGTCAACTTCTCACATGGACTTCAGCAATACCAAAGGTATACTGATTCGTTATCGGCCAGGAAATGAGAAGCAGGTAAGATAGAAAGTACTGGGTCTCAAGCTCCCAGCCGAAACACGAGTCGTTTGGTGTTCAACTCAAACTGGAGGGTGGTAACTAGCTACACATGCTTCATGGAAAGATAATAATACCAATAATAATATTAACGACGTACTAATATTATTGATAATATAATCCTCACACGAAGTCCCACCACCAAGCAGGCTGCCTTCTGTCGCATCTTACGACCTCCTGTTCTGCCAGAATGGGATTGGGGTAAGTATTCTAGGCCGCCCCAGTACGGTCAGAATTTATTTAAGTTTGTCTCAACAGTCTTTTCAATAACCCAAGATTGAATTTGAACTAAATAATAATGTACCGAATGACATAGATCATGAAGTTATCCCCTCTCATCCGCATATATGTCGACGTTTTCGAAATATACGTCAATACACACGTTCCTGTTACAAATATTTTGATGTACGTTCTCCAGTGTTGGTTATAACTCACGAAATAGGGAATTTATAATCAATAATCGTTTGTTATAAATGTACAGTATTAGGTATTTGAAGTGGGTCACATTGTTTAATCATTAATTGAGTACTGAGAACAATCGGCTTGTCGTTTGATTTTGGAAAGCAAATCTGAATATGTAGTTCCCACGCAGTATGACTTTAACATCAATCAATTAGGAAACTGAGTTAAAAGGAAATATTACTACATATGAACGAAACTTAACTATTTGATGGTGACAAATCTCATAGATTATTGAAAGATTCCTTAAAATGGGGCTGCAAAGAAATCAAAATAACAATTTCACTTATGACAAATTGTGCATCTCAGTAAAGTTACCATCTTAATTAACTGAATACGTCCATCGCCATGTGATAGACACATAATTCATCCTGTAGGCGTTTTATTTCTATGTCAGCGAACTTACGGAGTTTTTAATGAATGAAATAAACAAAGCCACGACGCTATTCAAGGACACAGATTAGAGAGTGTTATAATATAGATGATACACTGAAGTTCAAACGTGAGCGGCACCGCCGGGAACAGTTCATAAAAAAGCGAAATTCTTCATTAAATTCTTGTGCTACGCGATAAATCTTCTCTGGTATTTTTCCATAAAGACACCATCAGTCTCACTGACGTGACATTCACGTCACTGTGTGCGAGAGATACGAATTCAGTGCTTTAGCTAAAATGGTCGTAGTTTGAAAATTTGATATAACTTAGCTTCTGCACCGAGATTAAACAGTTCGATCGTTTTATCTAACTAGAGATTATGTTCTAAGTATTCGAATGTATTATTGGATCGTAATATCCAACTTTATACTAATATTAGCAAACTGCTCCCACTTCATTTCGGAAAGACTACTCCTTACGCTAAAAAATAGTACGTACAATATGAATTTATAACTTTTTTGTTCCTGGATTGATTGAGATGAAACGAACTTTAAATATTAAGTAACGCTTACTTAACAAAAAAGTGAAAACAAGAACGTAAAAGGTTTGTCCGTTTCTGAAATTAGCGTGAACAAACGCATAGATAAACAGGCAAAAAATTTAACAACTATTGTTTTGTGTTCTAATAAAGAAATATTATTAGAGATTTTTTTACATAAATTGTTTTTGTACAGAAAGCTATCAGTTAGAATTGTATTACATGTATAGATAGATTGACGAATGAAACGTGAGCATGCTCTCTGTTCTATGAATGCAAGAGGTTGTTCCAAACGGGGTCAAGTTCTCATAATTTATTTTCAACTTTATCTTTCAAAAAATGCCGACGTACCCCTTCGATCTTGGTGACAAATCGTCCACATTGTAAACCAGTAGCATGGCTACTTGTCGCGACTGATCCGTGCTGATACAAGTATAAAGGATAAAGTGTAAAGGACCGCCGAAATATACCTAATGTTAAGCATGTACATTGTAAGGTATGTTTCAGTGGTGAAAAAGATTGTTTTTTCTTTGATATTGTGGGACCTGTTACACATGTGTAATAAATCTAAAGGCCAAATCGCATTCGGTCACAATCGCATCTCTTCTGATCAGAACTAAGATGAAATTCCTAATTTGCAATTGGCAAAACGAAACACATAATTGCATAAAATAATTCTTTAAACAGCAGAATAAACAAACGTTACGTATTAATGTTTTAGTAAGCTAATATTAAATATTTCATTAAACCAGCCACAATACAAACAAAACAGATCGCTGTTTTGTTTTCTTACCACAAACGGTAGTAAAATTATAATGCACATTCAATCACGCCCATGAGACCGCAATTAGTTCTACATAATGGCAATATTTTGCGAATGTGTTCGTCATTGGAGGCCTCGGCTCGATATCGGACCGACATTGTTGAGAGCTCTTAAGATCGACCTTGCATTGTTCACCATTACTAATTGTTCTGTTGTTAATAACATGTTTTATTGTTATTTCTTCGTAACATCTAGAATGGCTAAGTAGCCACTATACACATACTAACTGTATACATAACTACAGTTGGTATGTTCGTTGTTGATTGTATGTTACTTTTTACAACTCAATATCCGACTTTCGAATTCTAATCGTTGCAGACGGACCCGCTGTTGATTAGGGCGCTACTCGTGAATATTCATGACACCAAAGACATCACCGACACGGTGCTACATAAGAAAAAGCCGGGATCATTCTTCATGGCTGAATATTTCTGACCCTACATCCGAAATATAACATTTCATAATTGATTCTAAAATGAAGGTGATCGCTAGCCAGATGGGTAATAAACATTTAAAAAAAAAAATCGACTTCGATTGAGAGAAAAATTACCACCATTTTTTCAGTGGGCCCAAACGGGAAGTAATACCCTTTACCTTAACAATACTCTAACAACTCTTAAACAATAAATAATTTTCCAAATCGGTTCATAGATAAAAATAAAAACGAATTGTGAATCTCATTGTCTTTTGAAGTCGATTAAAAAATACATCACGATGTATATGTATCATTAGGATCAAACTAGATGGTACGGAGTTATGCGACTTCCGACTAGAGTATCCTAGAGAGTCGTCCTTTAAGGATGGTATTTTCACGCTGTAACAATAAGTAAAATTTCGGGACGTCTCGAGTTGACTTAACTGAATATTCTTGTTTAAAAATAATTATGACAACATGGCATTGCACATATGTTATTAAACATAAAAAATTGCGTAGTTTAACACAAATTAATTTATTTTGAATCTTTCTCTGTTACTCAGAGAGTTGCGCAAATCTTCTAAGCTAATTTTCATTAAGTATTCATGGTTTTAAAGCCTAGCAATCAAATTAAAATAAGACTGGATAAGACTGAGAATTACTGAAATCTGTATAACATAATCCCAGCATTTGACATTCATATATTAGGGCTGTCTTGCGTTAACGAATGCGTCAATCAATTTTACTAATTCATATCCAGTCGCTGATAAAGGTAGTTTAAATTCGAACCTTTTTTTACGTAACTAATTGACAAACGAACAGTCGAGAAATCTGATGGTAAGAGGTCACGTTCGCCCATAGACGTCGGTAAGACCAAAGGCATCACCGAATTGTTACAGACGGAAAAGGAAGCGGGGGGCCGTATAATTACTGGCTCCGACAGTGCGACCGAAATACGTATGAAACATTTCACGGTTGATTTTAGAAAGAGGGTAGTAGATAGACTGCCGGGCAAAATACGTTATCGTCGTGCAAGTACCGTGGGGATTAAACTAGGCGGTACAGACCTCAGCGACCTCCAACAGGAGGAACTTTTTGCCATAGCCTCATCCGATGGTCAGGAGGGTGCGCCGCGAGCTGGGGAGGTTGGCTTGGACTCAATATTGGATGGAGCCTCTTACGGACCTTTAAACTGGCACTTTTGAATAAAACTTCTTAGATCAAGTAATAAAGATTAAATTATAAATAAATCCGCCGTTAAAATCTAACTTGTTTGCAACTAAAAAGGAAAAAGCTATAAATTTTAAACCGGACTAAAAGACTCGAACAGCGCTTAAAGTTCGTTAACGACGATAGTTCGTAAGACTTGCGTTCGAAATCCAACCTTCTGCATTTTATATAAATCAGATTCCTATTATTATAAATAGCACTGGTAACAGAAACATCCATTTACTTCTGAAGAAATATTGTGACTGACATCTATAACGACTAACAAAATTTGTGTTTGTTTATCAAGAAAGCGAGATCTAATGTGACGTAACGTGAAATATTTAAAATTTCTGTGTAATTGTCGTTTTATTGTTTCCCTCATCAGATGGAAATTTGAAATCCTTATAAGGCTTTTCTGACTGTCTCACACGATTTCTCTAAATTTATATATTTTGAGTTGTGGTCATGTGCGAATTAAAAGGTTCCGTAAAAGGTGGAATTACTTTAACGATTTTCGAATTACCCTAAAATTTTGCGAATTTTCCTCAAAATATGCATCAACTAAATAAAAGGCGGAGAAAAAGTCGCAAGGTGCTAGCAATTTTGGGGGAATTACAACAAAAAAACGTGCAGTAAAAGGTATTGTTAGTAGGGACAAAAATACTGTTACGAGACCACGTGATAAACGCCACAGCTATTCAGATATGCATTAAAATTAATAATTAGGAGAATTTATATTATAACGGATTATAAGATACAATTTTGCATCGTTAACAACTCACGTTACCAAAGCAAACTATATTTCTATCATGTAAACAAAATGGATTCAGTAACAATTATTTATTAGTCTAATATAAAATAAAGTAGGATTCTAATTATATAATATATATTGTTAGAGCACGTATAATAAATACACTACTGATCAACACTACACTCTTATTGCATCTATAACAAGTATCGGACAGCAATGACGCCTGCCCTTCCGGAGCGTTCGCTTTTAAACTATATCGAACGGTGGCGCCATCTA
>DWPT01003159.1:0-14874 GCA_018251895.1 Agathymus mariae mariae | reverse complement strand
GAAAAGAAAAATAAAATTGGCATTAGGTACATGTGAAAAAAAGAAAAGATTTCTATTTAATCTAAGATTTAATTAAATACTGAAATTATAGAAATTGCTAAAAGAGATCTTGGAGTATTTAAAAATTATTAATTAATGAAATATAAATGATTTGAACTAGAATAAACGTTTATAAGCAATATTTCACAATATAACATCCCAGTTATAAAATATGACGCAATATGTTCTCTTGGAATTTTCTTAATGCAATTTTTATCATGATAACTAGTTACCTCGTTCGTTCTAGAATCAATTTTGAAATTTCTTTTATTTGTGTACTTTGCAGTGTTAGAGAGTGAGTGATAAGTCGGTCCTCAGAATTAATGTTAGCGGGCTGCGTGTCAAGGACGCCTTTAGGGTTCTTTAGGCATGCATTATTTAGGGCATGCGTGGGTCGCGGGGACTACTTACCATCAGGTTGGTTTTATCTCAGCTTCTGACATAAAAAACACGTTATCAATTTTACGGATTGATACTAACTTACTTATGTCACGTCTATAACGTGTTTTCGCAAAAAATACTAGTTAATGTGGCAATACTAAATGTGCTATGTGTTATGTCTGAATTGTGTAAAATACTATTGCGACGCAGTTAATTATCTTGGGAAGACTAACATAATCATTAAAATGGATTTCGCTCTGTTCTTGGCTGTTACACTTGATGGATTCAACATATAAGGTATCTAGGTTTTTTCATGGGCCTGGATGGACGGATGAATTGCCTATCCTGGTATCCAGTGCTCAAGAAAATTAGCAAGACGTATTTGCAGT
This sequence comes from Agathymus mariae mariae, assembly GCA_018251895.1. Lineage (NCBI taxonomy): Eukaryota > Metazoa > Arthropoda > Insecta > Lepidoptera > Hesperiidae > Agathymus > Agathymus mariae. The sequence goes on along the minus strand of DWPT01003159.1, from coordinate 14,065 downwards.
ATCAAAAACTGCACTATTTTAAAATTTCTAATTTTATGAAATTATATTATCATTAAATATATATATTGTTCATATTATCATGTATCTGAAGTGAACAAATTGTCTGTATGCATTTTTCACTTCTAAAAGTATTATATAATACAATCGGAATTGCACTCCCAAAACAAGCAAAAATAATACGGTGAAAATCTTTGTGAATATTAGAAAACCTGCGAACATGTAACTTAAGAAGACTGGGAAAATATTAAATAGAACTGTAAGGGGAAAGATTACGGCGGAGGTGCGAGAGTGTATATTACTGAATCGATTAAATATAGCCATAAATAATTTTATCTTAATAATGTTTTGTGTTTATTGGAACTTTTTAAATACTTACAACCGACAAAGATTTCTATGTGAGACTCGCACTTGGCTATTCTGTTTTTTGTTGGTAATTTGAAATATTATGTCAGTTACTATTGTGAGATTATGACACGCTATGGCGTGCAGTAAGATTGTTTGATTATCTTGTAATACTAAGTTTCATTCATGTGGTCTATTTAATATGAAAAATTTGCGATGGATCGGTGTCGATTGTAATTTTTTTTGCACTTTACTTTTTATTAGAAGATATTCTTAACAATCATGAATAGAACTGGATCTAAATATCAGTAGTATAAAACACAAAAATCGTAAGATAACACGATTTTAGCTCTCGATATGTGATTAGATTATAAACACGCGTGTAGGGTAGCGTTGTGCAGTATACCGTACTTATAATAACAATAATCTCGCGCATTCTACGAAAATGGGTATGGAGTCAGAAAAAGTGAAATTGTATTCGATTCAATCTTACCGTTCGCAAATTTGATTTGTAGTGACGTGTCATATTTTACTGCTTTAACTTAATAGTTTACTACAGATTATTAAAAATATACATATTATATTACAATACTACGCTTTCTAATATAAAAAGTGTTTCTTAATTCAAAGAAATATACTTTGCAAACCGCGTAAACCAAATAAGAACTTAATGTTTAAAGTGTACCAAGTCTTGTGACAATTTTTAAATCCTTATTAGTTAAAAAAAAAAGCAATAGCTTGTCTGTCCTTGATACATATTTATAGCTAAGTCCACGGAACAAGTTTTTTTATACGGTACTTACATGTTAATTAACATTGTTACCCGTAGAAGGTAAAGGTAACTATGGAAGTTTTTCGTAAAGAGAAAACATTTACAATTTCCCCTTTTGTTAAGTTACTTTTCAATCAACTTCTGACTGGGGAACCCTAGAAATGAATAAGTTTTATAAGCGCATTAAAGCATGATGTAGTCGGTTATTTTATTAGTACGGCTTTGAACGACTCGTGAATAACATCGTTGTAGATTTAAGAACGTCTGGTTAGTGAGCAGTTGTCTTCGATTATTTATGTGGTACTTACTGTGTTTAAGTAAAGAGTAAATCGTAGTAGTTATAAAAAATGTCGTCGACACAAAATGGTTTTGCGAAGAAAAAATTAGACATTGCAATTGTCGGAGGAGGTTTGGTAAGTTCTTAATAATAGTAATGAAATTATTGGCTGGAGTGAATTATAAAAAAGTAGATATATATTAAACGCATACTAAAATTTTATTTTCGGTGGTCAGTTCAGATTACAGATACTGTGCCCGAAAGTCAGTCTTCGTTGTTGCTGTATACAATATATATGATTTGGGACAATATTCATGTAAAAAGCATAATAAAAGAAATTAAAATCATAATTTAAATTAACATACATATAACATTTTATTTTAGGAGGATAATTGTGCTACTTTCCATCCAATTACATTTATTAGGTTCTTTGACGTTACTTATTTTTTTCGATGTAATTATAAATTTATAAAAAAAACTATATCTATACTTATAATAAAATTCTAACTGAACGATTTCTATATATGAACGATATATCAGACAAAACATTATTAGGGGCCTTTATCAAAGCAGGAGAACCCAGAACAATAGTCGTTAGAATTTTTGTCTGTTTGTCTGTCTGTCTGTGCGTTCGTTCTGGTTTTTACTAATGCATTGCAGTAAACGTCACTCAATACTTAAAGTTAGTTTCACTGCAATCAGTTCATAAATAAAAAAGTTATGAATTAATTCAGAAAAATGCAGATGTTTAAGATAGGTTTTCTGAAGCGAAGCGAGGGCATTTGCTAGTTATAAATAAATTCCGTGTCTACTAAGGTTTGCCTGTCAAATATTTTTAGCGTTTTAATGACAGAACAACCTTTCATGTTTAACATAAGCGAGTTTTTAGAGTATTTTAAAACATAACGCCGAAAATTATGAAGAAATTTAGAGTTTGTGACAATTTATTAATATTTTGCGTGAAAAAATTGAAGTTGACAGTGAAATGTAATTTTATTTTTTATTGATTAAATTTATTAATATTTATTTATGATTAATTATTTCTTTAAACTTAGCACTGTTTAAGGTATGAAAATGATTTTTTTTATATCCAAACCCAGATAATAAAAAATATAGATAGGAGTTTGTTTCGCACATTTGGCTTATGCTTATTCTGTAATCCTATGTGAAATTAATCTTATCTACTTGAAATTAATAAATTTTAGTTAATTATCTGTTCATTAATTTATTATTTTATTGCGCTAATACATGATAAACTATAAGTAATAGTGCTTACTTAAAAATAAACGCGCAGGAAATAATATATCCAGGGTAATTTAATGCTGATTTTTTTCAATATAATAATAATGATACATAGACGTTCATAGCCAATACATGAAGGACCTACAGCTGTCAATACGTCGAGGAATACGTTAAATACCAGTAGCTAGACCAAGGCAAATATCTTTACCTACCCTGCCCTACCATCATGTACGTATACCGTCGGGATTAAACTAGATGATGCAGAATCTAAAGCTTGCCAGCGGGGCAGACCTGGGTCACAAACTCGTCCTATGTCCAGTTATTTCCCATGGGCGGGGTTAGTTAGCTTGGACTCTGGGAAGGACCTCCTAACATCCTAAAGCCAATCCAGAATTTATTTTATGATTAGTCAAGTATTAATGGTTAGCTCGCTCATCAAATAATATCATTATCGATTATTCATATTCTAAGATGTCGTTACGATAAAGTTAGGCACACCATTTAGAAGACATTATAAGTGCCTCAGAAAAATCTCCGAGAATTACTAGGCAAATCAATCTGTAATTAACCAAACGGCCTTGGTTAATAACAAATACATCTTATTGATACCGCGGGAATAAAAAGTGTTTGATAACAATAGACACTTTATAGGCCAATTGTTCTAAATCCAATTAGCAATTGATATTGTATAGGACAACAACACACACACATTCGACACACTTAGCAATAGATGCGCTATGGGACAACTTACGACAAACATCGAGTATTAACAATTTTTTTGTAAATGAGCGCATTATATATAATAACAACTATTTTTTGTTAAATCTTTTCATCTATCTAATAACATATTAGGTATAATATTGTAATATAGAATGTAAAAAAGAATCCTAAGTTCCAATTTTCATGATTTTTTTATTTGTTTTATGTGTCAGGTGGGTTCTCTGGAAGCATTATACTTGGCTAAAAGAGGTCATCGAGTGGCACTCTATGAGTATCGTGAAGGTAAACAAGTTCGAAAATGTTTGTGAAAATGTTTATGTAATTAAATTTTTTATCGAAACATAGAGCGTTAAGATCTATTGGGACATATTTAAAAATACTTTAAACATTATTGACATAAATAACTAGTAATTTTGGTACAAGAAACTTACACATGGTGTATTATTAGGAGCCACCATATTATAGCGAGTCGATTTGTGTTGACGTTCGTCGTCATACGTCATACTAGATATCGCAAGCTTCCTGGACATCAACGAAATTTCTTAAAGTTGTTAGAGAACGAAAACGACCATCTCTCAACGAAACTCACGAAGGTTGGTTATCAAACACGGAACAGCTGAAATGATTACATTGGTAGCGGTCATCTACATGGAGGTCAAATTTATAACTGATCTGAACGCAATTTCAGTCGTATCATAGCTCACGAGTCACAGATGGCATAGTCTTACATTAACACCCTGATTTATAATATAAACTCGTAACTTTCTTTAGAAAATTCCGTGTCGACAAAACCATACCCTAGGATGTAAGGTATCCTAGATTATGATACATTATGTAAGTCCCAAATATGCTAAGAATCGTTTAGATCCTAGGTTTTAGTGCTGTACTTGTTCAGAGTTAATAAAAATATGTTTATGATATGACTGCCTCAGATATACGAAATACACCCATGGCTAGAGGCAAGTCTATAAACCTTGCGTTGTCGGTACGTGGGAGGCGAGCACTGAAAGATGTCGGCTTGGAGCAAAAGATAATCGAAGAACACGGTATTCCTATGAAAGGACGGATGATCCATGGACTCGATGGATCCACATATAGTATACCCTATGATGCCAGATCCAACCAGGTTAGTTTTTCGTATTTCTAACATTTACAAGGTTCCCTTGATTATTATTTATGGATGTCTTCTAATCTCAGACTTTTGGTAACGACCCAAAAATAAGCCGTGAATCATTCGTTGCATGAGTGTATTGATTGTGTGATTGATGGCGATCCTACTAAGACTGTTCCAACTTATTACTTAATTATTTTTAAATTATATTTTAATACTTTAAATATGTACTGTTTTTTATAAGAAATCCGCTTCAAGTCCTGTTTTTAATTTCTTTGCATTATAAACACGTGTTAATTAAATCATGTATAAGATTATGTTATTTGTTTTAATGAAACCTCATTGACGCTTCTTATTGAAGTAGTTCCTAATTAATTACCACGTGCTTTACTGAAGATAAAGTGAGAGAACTAGGAGGTTTCCATAATATGTATATACGAGCCAGGGTCGTGGTCACCAGCCCAAATCGTTTAGATTGCTGGATCGTACGTATGCATTATAAAAAAACTTGCTGGCTTTTTAATATAGAATGCACTACCTTGTTGGGGATATCTGCTTTAATCTGTAAGATATATTTTAAGTGTTCACACAAATATAGGAAATTCCCTGTGTTGCGGCTGGTATGGACATACATAAATATGACATCGTAAACACCTACGAATCAGGAAAAAACACTTATCTGTCATATAACAGTTCTCCCTCCTGGATTTGAAACTACAAACTGGACTACAGGAACATTAGTTCTTTTAATTGGTAGCATTGAAAAAGTTGACTTGTAACTTTTATTATTCAATTGATCCATTGAAATGTTTTTTTTTTTCTAGTGCATTTATTCCGTTGGACGCAACTATTTAAATGGGCTTCTATTAAAAGGTAAGTTTGAATTATTTAAAAGCAACACCGATTTCTATTTATATTTTAATAGTTTCTTATTTTCTGTTACATTTGTTTACAGAGTCCGAAAAGTACGACAATGTAAAGCGGCATTTCAATCACAAATTTATTGAAGCTAATTTAGAGAAAGGGTCAATGACATTTATAAAGTAAGAACATAATACCCTCTAACACTGTGTATGTGAAAGCAATACACACAAGCTATCACATTCATATATTTATTTACATATCATATCGTCTTTATTAGTGCCAAGTTCAGTGCTTCGTGATACAGAACCTTAAAAGTGAACGTAAGGGACAACTTGTTATAGTTACAATATACAATAATAGCCATGATAATTGATGTTCAAAAAAAATATATAAAAAGCTTATATTATCGTACACTTGATACTTTAGTAATAATATTGATATTTTAACAATACGTTAGCATTCTCTTGTTTCAAGTATGTTTTCAAAGATTTAACAATATTCTATGTACATCAAAATTTGTGCGTTTTACGAAATTATCACCACCAGGCCTTAACAATTTCTATACTTAATTGTAAATACTTATATTTTAGGACAACTACAAAGGAAACTGTCCAAGTGACAGCTGATCTGATCGTCGGGGCCGACGGCGCATTCTCAGCAGTACGGAGGGTTATGATGAAACAGCCACTCTTCGATTTCAGTCAGAAGTATATCGAACATGGGTACTTGGAACTTTGTATACCGGCTGGAGAGGATGGCGGTGTAATTCGTTTTTATAAGTTTTAGATATGGTGAAGTTCTACTAAATGTCTACACTTGGTTATAAAGATTAATCGGTGCTTATAGATATATATACAAACTATATTGTAAAAGTTTTGTGATTATTATGCTTCTCATTGATTATTATTGCATTGTTATTATAAGTTTTAAATTCTATCCCTTTGCTTAATGTACAAAGTTTAAAAGTAAAAAAATATAACTAAATTCTATTTTGGGTGTTTTTAAAAGTTTAAGTTGTCAGTGGTAATGGCAAAATGTCAAGATTTATTAATAATAGTTCCAGATCCCGCCCAACTACTTACACATATGGCCCAGAGGCAACTTTATGATGATCGCCTTACCAAATCAGGATTGTTCCTGGACGGTGACTTTATTCATGCCGTTTTCGAACTTCAAGAGCTTGGACACAGAAGGGAAACTTCTAGAGTTCTTCAAAACATATTTTCCGGATGCTATACCGTTAATTGGCAAGAACAAACTGATCGATGATTTCTTCAGTGGGTCGCCCTCAACTCTCGTAGCAATTAAGGTAGAGAAGTTGATAAGTAGTTTGGTGGGAATAAAATCTAGATGTTGTAAAATTATTATTCGTAACTTTTTTATTATTTTTGGAACGGTTAATTTATTCTTACATTCTAATTAGCGACATATCGTTGGATCATAGAAAATAATAAAACAACACACAACTCTTCATGTAGATACTCGAAGCAGCATTTTTTAATGATGTAGCTAAATAAATGGGCATGTCAAATGAACCAACTCTAAACAGGTTGTAGTTCAAGGAAAACTAGCATATTCTAAAGTTTTTTTTTTCAATACATTTGACGAACCTTTCAATCGGGTTATTCGTGAGAAACGAGATTGGTCATGCTTTCAAAAATCGCTAACAACATATTGGGAATGGGCTCCATATATCGATATTATATCATACCGAAATATTCCGACTGCATTTTCTTCCAACGTAAAAAACGATTGAACAGTAAAGTACTATGTTTTCGTTTTTAGCTCACAAGACAAAGATTTTTTTTTTCATTGATTGTATAGTTCTATTAAATCTTTTTAATAATATATTTGCAGTGTCGCCCATACCATTGGAAGGACAAGGCGTTGCTCATAGGCGACGCGGCACACGCTGTGGTTCCTTTTTACGGGCAAGGTATGAATGCTGGCTTCGAAGACTGCACGCTCCTTGACCAGCTGTTCCAGAAACATAGCGATAGCCTCGCGGAAATTTTAGAAGAGTTCTCTGATACCAGATGGGAGAACACATTCGCTATTAGCGACTTAGCGATGTATAATTACAGAGAGGTAAGTAGTGAGTGATGTCCCACATCGTATATAAGATGTGAATTAAATTTACCCAATTTATTTATTTATTGTACGTGAATTTAATTATCGAACGATACACACCATAGGTCACCTCGGTAAAGTCATCAATATAACAGATCATAACAGTTACTGTTGGACTTGGATTAGAACGAGGTATAGACTAAATTCCAGCTTGCTGCAAAATATGAATCGGTAATACCAATTGGTAATACGAATTGATACTACGAATTGCTAGTGTTTAGTCACCTTCGAGAATATTATAAATCTTTGATAATTAATTTGAACTTGATCTCCTACAAATTATTTTTAAACAATATATATTACAATTTCAATGTTTAAATTTCAATAATATCCAATGTACTAATCAACACGAGGTTCCAATGAAAATGTGATTAGTTGTATTTTTGATAATCTTTATGATAGTAAACTGTATGCTTCAATTTTGGGTTTAGTTTAAAATCTATCTATCTAGTAAAAAAATTGAAATGGCGTGTACTATTCTTTTCTTTGATACAAAAATCGACTTAATATTAACATCTAATACCCAGAACAATAGGCCAAAGACATTATACTGTGAAAGTAGTTAAAATAAACTAATCTTCTTATTTCTATGTCATTTTCTTGACAGCGTAAGCAGCGGAGCTAAGGTTTCCCTGATAAGGTTTTAATATGAGAAATAATTTAGTAACATGAATTAAATACATTTCATTCTATTAGCATTTAAAATAAGGATATTAAATTTTAACATGTGAACCAGTGTACTTGCGAAATAGTATTATTTACATTGTTAAATCATTTTTTTTTGTTTCATCTACTTTAAAGACTTAGGAGGTATCGTAAGCAAATAACAGAATTTTACCCAAATTCCTAGTGAAATAACGAACATCATTGATATATATAAAAATAGTAGCGGTCCTAATATTCATCTACATACTACTACTCATACTTCATACTTCATACTACTACTCTTGTGGACCCTATTTCATTGAATAGCTTTTTTCTTTGAATAGCTGAGAAATGTAGACTAACTGACTGTGTTGATAAGCATTATGCGTAAGTTTATTTGTCAATATATTATGGTCACCGCAATTGAACGCTTTTGAAAGGTTACAGTATATACCAATAGCATAAAGCACCCCCAAGCATCAAAAATGTGTTTACGAAGTGCTATGTCTGAATCGGTGGTATTTGTTCCTCTCGAGAAAACCGAAGTGATTGATATAAAATAATTCGATTAAGGGTAATTTAATAGTAGCTGTTCGTAAATAATTATTTCAAAGATTTTACTAAAGGTAACATAGAAATGGGTCTAAAATTAGTAAGATCATTTTTATCACCAGCATTAAACAAAGGAATTATTTAGCATGTTTCATGCAATAGGGCTACTAGGCATTTATTTACAGATGATTCCAAGATGGCCATAGCAACCTGAGGGATTGCATTTAAGTTTATGAAGTATTTTATGGAAGAAATCCTTAAATATGACAGCAACTGCGCCCTCGGAAGTGATATTCTGCTTATTGATTTGTATAGAGAAACTATGATAATTTAATATTAGTTAACTATTTCCTTTTGTATAACGTTCTGGAAAGCTTTGATTTTGTTTGTAGAGTATTTGTACAATTTGTAAACGTTGCTAGTTCATTTATATACTTTAATTTTGGATTATCTAATTGCAGATGAGGGACCTCGTGACGCGTCCGTCTTACAGGCTTAGAAAAGCGTTCGACGACTTTCTATTTTGGCTGATGCCTAACTTTTGGGTTCCTATGTATAATTCAGTAACATTTACAACAATGCCGTACAGTGATTGCGTTAAAAATAGGCAATGGCAGAACAAGGTAATTATGATAAATATTCAGTATCGTTTGATATTTATTAATAGTGATTAAATCATCATAGGAAAACGGTTGTGTGTAGGATGATTTAAATTTACCCGCTGTGTTTCTTTCGACACTGATATACTTTCGTTGGATGAATCAATTTGAATGATCAATTTGAATCAAATTTTTGAGTCTTTCTACTGATATTTTTTTGGAAACTTCGACGCGTCTAATATTTATACATTCGTGACGTAAAATATGATGGATTATTAAAATTTAATCTATCTTTTTCAGATTTTGGTAATGTCAATTATTGGCGTAGCAGTTTTAGCATTCGTGATGTATTATTGTGGTTTTTAAAATAAACTAAAGAAAACTCATATGTATCACTCATATCAAGATCAGATTACCCAGGTGTCGGATTCACAATCATACGGTACATAAGAAAAATACTACATATTTAAATGTATGAAGACCAGTATTAGAGAGAGAATTTGTCTCAAAATTATGTCATTTACTCACGAACAACCAGAAGTATCTTGTTAAGGCCATCTAATCCGATTCGTCATCCGTTCTTGGGTATCGATTGTCCGACGTATAAACTTTAAAAAATCATTTTGTTTTTAATGATGATTGTTCTAATAAATTATTATTGAATTGTCTTTTTTTTTTTTGGTAATTCATGTATTTCCAGTAGGGTAGTAGTATTACTATGGGTGTTGGCTACATAATGAGTATTATTGGAATAATTCTACTTATATCAGTAATCTGTCACCAATTAGCGAATACATATAATGTGGGAAAGTTCAACTCGAGGAGAGAATAGCCGTTTATAAGTTAATGCGTTCAACATTTTAGACATCATCACCACTTACCATCAGTTATGATTGTTGTCAAGCATTAACTTATATTATGCTACAAATAAGTAATCTAAGACTAAAAATGGTCATAAGGCAACACGACTACATCAAATTGATGAAAACGACGGCGCTTTTGTTGAATGATCAACAGATTGGAAATTCTTCAGTATTTGTGAAGAAAAAATATGGTCAGTCCGTAACACATCGCACACAAAGACATTACCGATGCATGGTCAAGAAAGAAGCAGGAAACCTGATTATAACAGGCTCCCGCACTAAAGTAGAAACATGTGAAAATTTTTCAGGGTTCATTTCGGAGGGTACCTAGTACTCGTAGTTGGTAGTTAGAAAGGTAAATCGTATCATCGTACGGTTCAACTGAGCTACTCGTAGGTGTAAATAGCGCAACACCAACGCTATAAAGTATATGAAGATATTTGGCCAATTTTATGCCTTGCGTTTATACAAATATTATATGAAATAAAAAATTTTGAAAGTCTACCACATAGGTCAGAATTTTTTTATTATATTTTTGTGTCTGTGCGAAGACGCGGCTGGTCGCGAGTTTTACCTGTTATCTTGGAATTCTCATTGTCTGTTTAGGTTTAACTGTGTAACAGTTTGGCTGCAAATTTCCCAAGAACAAGACAACAATTTAAACTTATCGGTCAATATGCAGTAATTGTTGCTTTGTGGCAAGTGAGCTGAGTGGTCCTTTTAAATCTGATTTAATTCGTTCAAAATTAACGTAGCAATAATCTTTCCGCTTACAATTTGGAACACTTACAAGAATGTGTCTCAAAATACATATCTGCTCTAAATTGGGCCAATGTTTGTTTTTAAGACTCTTCGATTTCAGTCAAAAGTATATCGAGCCATATTTGGAACTTTGTTTATCAGCTGGACCGGATGGGATTATGAATCTTTTTTATAGTTCAGTTATCCGTCGAGTAACTGGGACACTTCACTATACTGTAAGCTGTAACTTATAGTATGGAGATTATGCAACTACTTAGGTACTTCCTACAGTTAATTGGAACCAAATATTTTCAAAAAATTACATGTTCTAATATATTCTGCCTATAGCGCTCATAATTATGCTTGAATTTTCTTTAATTTATTGTTGGTTACGAAATGATTATGACTTTTTAAAGAATAGGCGATTGAGTTTTATCTTTGTCTTATAGTTCCAGAACGAGTATGTACCTAAATGGTTTTGATTTTTGAGACACGTTTGTTTTTTTGAGTGGAAGAAAAGTCTTGAACAAACCTACATAATATAAAAGTTCTTAATAACGTTGTCAAAGGCGTGTAAATGCTCCGCCTTATATATCATATCAATCTACATATGGTTTACATTTTACCGGCGTGAGGACATAATGTTATCTTTTTACTAATGCTGAAATGAGATTTTGATAAGTCCAATAATATCACAGAAATTAGTTCTGATGTTAAATTGTTAAGAAAATTATCCACAATCTCTTGTAAATACGATAGATTTTAGTAATGTTTGTGTCGTCATATGTGTAATAACTAATAAAACAATTATTAAATAATTACACACTTTTATTTGCCAATTTTAAGTTCTATTAAAAAGCATATAAAAGAAACTACTGAACCAATAATCAACACAGAGAAATGTATTATAAAATCATCCAAGCGAATTGTCGTAAATTTTCTTTGTAAGTTTGAAACTGCGTTTCGTTTTATGGTGAGCATATTAGTGAAATCTCTTTGTAGTATTCCCTTTTCGTAGATTTCAAGAGCATATTTTTGAAATTTGTTTCTAAGAGGAAAACCTTTAGTCATATACATGCTATAAACAAGGTTTCGCGGAAAGTCCCTTTTTATTAATGTAGGTCTGCCTTCTGCATCTTCATATTTAGATATATCCAAAGCGTAAGTGTAGCCTGTGTTGATTGTGAACAAGTCGGTTCTGCTGGCTACGCTTTGCAATTCTATACTTGTGTTTTCACATTGACGACTGCTATCGCTCTTTGGGAAGGTTTCATTGAATGCGTAGATAAAAAAATTTATTACCTCTTTACTGAGACATGCCTTGAGAGGTGACGAGGCTAGGTTGTGTGGATCTACCTTTATTTCATGCTGGACATGTCCAGTAATAAGGCTATACAAAGCAGTATTATAAAATGAGCAAATACTGCTTGTAAAGATTATCCAAACAATCATAATTCTTTTTAAATATTTGTTTCGAACTAAATTATCATCCACTTGACCATAGAAATATAGCCATAACTTCATAATTATTATGAACTGATCCTTCGGTTTTCCAAATGTTAAACTTATTGTTTTTAATATTACTGTCGTAGTAAATACGAAAGATAATATTATTAGCATCCACGTCGATAAGCTGAATTGTCGGTACACTCTAGTCCATTTTTGTTCTTGCAAAACTGGCGTAAACATACTGAATATTGCATAATTATAACCATAGATAAAATCGAACATTTCCATACGGTTTTTTATTAAAAATAGACCACCTATAATGATATTTACTTTATCGTACTGCAAGTATCCAATTAAGCCAGTAATTGTTTTATTTGGTAAAACAAACCCTTGGCCTTCTTCAGGGTTCACGTACATATACCTTATTTTAATCCCCTCATATTTCGCTATAATGTTAAGAACATATTGCTCGATGCCAATTTCAAAGTATTTTGAATAGCTGCCGTTTTTAAATATTACATTCGGTATGGCTTCCTTTGCTGCCACAACTAATGTGCAGTTTCGCAGAACATGAGGAATCTTATTAGGAAATAAAGGCGTATCACTTAAGTCTTTACAATATCCAAGGCTTCTGATATCGCTGGCAGTTTCACCACAATTAGATTCACTATATGGATAGTATGTGAGCAATTCCAAATTTTTGTTTTTATGAATTTTAATCAGTAAAACATTAAAAACATTTTTCCTTAATAACATTTCAAAAACTTCAAGTATGTCGCTTGCATTATTTCTGATGTTCTTGCAAATTATTATAAATTTCGCTTGGGGATTCCATGATAAATCTTTAGATAACTTACTAAATCCCGTTATGAAATCGATGTTATTTTTTACTAAAATAATGTAAATATCAGGATAGACCAACCATTTTTGTTGATCAAAAGTTCTTGTAATGATGGTAAACTGATAATGAGTGTTGATAGATCGAAGTAAAGACTCGTGATGGTTGTCTGAAGATATCATAAACACAAGGTTGTTAGTTGGAATTTGTTTTTTAAATACCTGCTTCACACATTCGGAAATTGTGTCATTATTATATTCTATCGTAGGTAATTTTCCATCAATTTGTAAAGCTTGAGAAGTGATATTTTTTAGAAGAATCAGTATAGCCACAATAAGATTTAAAGAAAACATTTCAGTATTATATGATCACACAATAAGGCTTTAAGTTGTGAAATGAGTATGTACCTATATACTTTTACAACACTCTCTTGCTCAAATATTTGTTAAACAATTGAGTGTTCGCTAAGTATGGATAGCGTTGACAAAGTCAACAAAATTGCGTGATCTACAATATTATATAAAAACTAGTAACCTGTCCTCACTTTCCGTCAAAAAACATCACATACATAGACATATCCGAAGCAGTTGGTTTTCTTTTGTTATTAATGTTTGCCTCATTTTATTGTTTGATTAGTGTTACGAAATTATAAGTATATTAATGTTTTGCAATAGGTGCACAACAGCAGTTAAACCGGTATTTACCATAGTCTTAAGATATCTTTTCAGCATGAAAGATATCGTAGTTAACACTACATTCAAAATTAATTTAATATTTTCCAATGGTTTGTATAAAATATACGCGAAGAAAGCCAGATAGACAGACTATAATTGGAAAAAAATACACTGGCAGAATTAGCGGAACATAAAAAAAGGGATATTGTCAAATAGTTAATTTTATTTTTAAACATTCCCCCCCCC